>JAZGTK010007998.1:0-18772 GCA_036877625.1 Ambastaia sidthimunki
GCCGGAAGGTCTGATCTGACACTGATGTACCTTGACCCTGAAGTTCACCTCTAATCTTTTTGGAAGTTATTCTGGGCTCTTTAGTTACCATTCGTATTATCCGTCTCTTCGATTTGTCATCAGTTTTCCACGTCCAAGGAGGTTGGCCACAGTCCCATGGACCTTAAACTTTTGAATAACATGTGCAACTGTAGTCACAGGAACATCATCTGCTTGGAGATGATCTTATAGCCTTTACCATGTAGATGCTTGTCTATATTTTCTTTCTAATTTCCTGAGACACATCTATCCTTGGCTTTCTTTGGTCCATTTTTAGTGTGGTGCACACCATGATACCAAACCACACAGTGACTACTTTTCACCCTTTAAATAGGCTGACTGACTGATTACAAGTTTGAAAACACCTGTTATGATAATTAGAAGACACACTTTAGTTTAAAATGTGCCTGTAATCAATTTATTTTCAGTCTTTTCTTGGGTTACCATCATTTTTGTCAGTTTCATTAGTTTGTTTTTTTAATGCTTCTGCTGAACCACAATTCAAAAGCAATGTCTGATTCTCATTTTTTAATTTTCAGTAATTTTTAATTAATTATTACTTTTGTCAGTTTTAAGTTATTTCCGTCCACGTGTGTATATGTATGTTACGCCTAATGTATCACCTTGACATAACATTCAGTTTAAATCGGAAAAGATTGAGAGATCTCCTATATTTGTGTTAATCTTTGTGAGCCCCTATGACAAGTTTTTCCACTGACGCGAGGATCAGCGCCATT
The DNA here is from genome assembly GCA_036877625.1 of Ambastaia sidthimunki. Classification (NCBI taxonomy): domain Eukaryota; kingdom Metazoa; phylum Chordata; class Actinopteri; order Cypriniformes; family Botiidae; genus Ambastaia; species Ambastaia sidthimunki. The sequence continues at coordinate 777 of JAZGTK010007998.1, forward strand.
TGCTCTAGTATCTCCTCCTTTGGCTGTAATGAGATGCTGTAACTTCAAGGGGTTAGAGTAATGGCATGGAATTATTGATGAATTGGCTTTTATTGGTTTTGTAGCAACAAGCAAATGGGGACTTTGAGAAACTGTCACACATATCTTAACTCATCTGACAGAAACTGTATAGAAAAGGAAGTCAACTATGAAATGAAAGCAATTGTCTGAAGTATTTCTTTGTGTTGTGACTGATAAGACCATCTGATGTAGAGACTTATGCTGTGCTTCATTTTGCCTAGGACTGGATGATTCATATCTCAGTTTTTTTAACAATATTCTATACTGTATAGCGTACTGTTTGGTAGGACTGTCACTTTTTATTCGATATTCGAATATGCATTCGAACATGACATGAAATATCCTTTTTCAAACTATAAATAAACTATTCGGTTTTTAAAGTATCGTGTGTAGCGCATTTTTACAGTCTAATTTTATGATTAGACCATTTGGTTTTTATTTTATTGTTTGACATCTCATCCAGTAGCGGGCGCTCTAAACGCATTGTAGCGTTGGCCCAAATCAAACGAATAAGCCAGTTGCTTACCCTGTTTCGAAAAGGAAAGATAACGCTCAACGGCCAGCCTGAGCAGACAATTATTTTGGGTTCTACACCGTAGATGGTAAAGTAACCGTTAAAGATAAGGTAGTTCACTGACATTGCCAAAAACAGTTTACTTACACATCCAAGTCCTGTTTTTGTCTCCTTTTGTCACGTTATTAAATCGAAATGTTGACACGTAAATAACTGCGCCTAGGCGTGTGCTTTGCAGTTATGAACATGAAGAGAGCTGCACTTTATCCAGAGTTCTATTGTTGTACTTGTTAGCCAACATGTCAGATTAACAGACTGTCACTGTTGTGATTGAATCTCTGTTACAGTATTTTTTGGGGGGAAGGGGGCGGGGCTCATAGATATTTGAATATTTTCGAATGCATTGCTTGATATTCGATATCCATTCGAATTTGAAATTTCAGCCAAACAGTCATTGTATTCAAATAGATACAAATATTTAATTTAAAAACTAAAACGCAGTAACAAAATCGTTTAACATAATTGGATTGTTTTCACTAAAAGAGTTTAAGGAAGAATTTTGAATCATTTATTCATGTGCCAATTTAACAGTAACTAAAATTTAAAAAGCATACATTTTTTAAACGTTTACTACATAAAAACATGCCATGTAAAATTTTTTGTGATGATGCAAATGCTGAATACAATCACAGAAATAATTATTTGTACCAAATCTAATGCTATCAAGTCTTTTGCCTGTGACTCTTAAAACACAGCGTTAGTGCCTTCACACTCACATAGTCTGTTTAGTCTATTTACACAGGCTTTGGGAAATGTAATGGCCAAATTAAAAGTGCATTAAAAACATCAAGATATTCATGATGTGCTTAATTTTATATCGGCAGCAAAAACATCACAAATATATATGGTGAAAACCAATCAGCCTCTGTGACCTGTGTTTGGGTTTAATTAAGTCTTGTAGTTTAGGCTGTGTTGCACACAGCTCTTCCTTCTCTTTGACACAGAGACAGATTAGCAGACTCCACAGGCCCTGCCCCCATCTACCTACCTGTTCACTTTCCTGTGTGTTTGCCCATTTGTTATTGTTGCTTATCATGATTGTCTCGTGGAAGCAAGCAGACATCTGAGAATGCCTGCTTAAATGCAAGAGAGTGGATTCTGAAGAGGGGGTGGCTTTTACCAAGGTCATTTTTGTCACACTGCGATTGGGTGAATGCATCCACAAATCAAATTATATTGAATTAAATTATATTGTGCCTAAAGAAAATGTGACCTATTTTATAACTGATTTCTTTTTGTGTGTGTGTTTTTGTGTTTTGTTTTTTTGTTTTTTTTTCATGACAGTTAAACACATTTCCTTCCAAATTCCAGATTCCTTCCTCATTATAATAATGCAGACATTTCCCAAACATACAACTACAAACAGTACATCTTAGCGTAAATGGTACAATGCAAGACCACAGATGTTTTTTTTTGGTTTAAACTGTAATGATTTGATAAGAACATGGTTTTAAATAAAGGAATACAAACATTAATGTCAATCAGGTAAATTCCCTTCAGTGAGACAATGATTTTGATCCAGTTTTGTCTTGTTTAGCACAAATTACCCAGCAATGGGCTTCATTGACCCAGCACTGGTTGGTTGTGTGAGGAGATGTATCATGCATATTTCCAGAGTTAGCAGTACAAAAACAATCCAGCGCTTCTGTAAAATTCTAAAATACTAACCTAGCAAAATGAGGCTGAAACCATACATTTGCATTTAAAAATAAATGTTTAGTGTAGTCATGAATGACAATTCTGTAATTTTAGTTGTGAGCCAATTAACATGTCTGAGTGCAATGTCTGCAGCCTGAGGAGTATGAGCGACAAAATGATGATTTTTAAAGATGAATCATGTCTCTGTAAAGCCGCATTCACATCTCCAGCGTCAGAGCAACATGATCTCGCTCATTTCAATGGGAGCTTGGTGACTCTGACAGTAGGTGACAATATGGGTGTGTTCAGCTATGTGAGATAGTTTGAAAAAGGTTTTGCTTCATGCAAATAATCAGATTGCTTTCGTAAACAACTACCAATGAGAGTAAAGTCAGTGGAGCACATCATTGGATGCTACATACTGTCTACTTACTATTTTTTGCTACACATAATTCACTTTAATTTATATTGTGCTTTTTTTCATTTTTTGCATTGTTGCATTAATTGTTGCAAGTTTAAAAGTGGAGAAAAATGGAAAGATGGAACGGTATAAATGAAAGGGTCAAATATAAAATACTATAAAATATAAAATGGAAGACATGGTATAATTGTTTTTCGTAAGACATACATTAGCATTGCTACCTTTAGGTACAATTGTAATTCACTTGTAATTTATGAGCATCTTGGTGCTTCCATCCAGCTATTTTATGCAATATACCAAAATGCGTGTAAAATAGGTAGATGGAATCATAGCTAATTTTAAAGTAATTCTGAAATAAATGTGCAGCTAATTTTAAAATTATTCAGAAATAAATGTGCATTGCCAAATGTGAATGTGGATCAATGCATTTTAATTTTATTGTGTCCTGAACCACTGCAATATATAAAAACCAATGTAAGTTGTGGGAGGATATAGTGTGACACCTCAAAGGCAAACAAAGAAAATGAGAGGTCAACAGAGGTGTGGAAAAAGGTTGTGAAAATTAAGAGTGTGCAGTGTTATTGCTGGGTAATGGGTGACAAAGTGTTTCAAATGGAAAGATCTGGCTGTCATTAGGTTAAAGCAGGATTTCATCACTATGTTCTGGAGATCTAAAACACCTCATGCACTCATAGAACATAGTTGAGTAAAGGACAGATGGAAATGTATTGTAAGTGGGAGGAGGTGTAGAAGGCACCAGGTGTGTCCCGTCACATGCTGCCAGCAATACATTTGAACTTCCATCATTATGTCTTAATGTGTCCTGGAACTGGAAATTAGGAAGAAAAATGTTTCTTTGTCACAGAAGTAATTAAAATCAGGCTTGTAGAGCTGTGATGTGGGATTCTGGGTGGGATTAATGGTGTTGACCTGTTTCAGCAAATGATTTATGTTGATAAATTAAATTGGGAAGATCAGGGAGTGTCTGGGTTGAGTCATGTTGCGGGACTTGACCCTCAGCGCTTGTATGAGCACCGTGGCTGTAAGAAAATCTGGGTTGCAGCTCACACATTTTTGCAGATTCAAATGAACAAGAGCAGAGAGAGATAAATCATGCACACACTGATGAAAACTGCTGCTTCTCCTGCAGGTGGATTCACATGTTTGGCAGCAAAGATCAATGAAGCAAAAGATCTGCTTGATTCTGGCCCTCAGCGTTGACCCATCTGCCTTCATTTACCCAGAGTTACATCTACTTTAGTGCTGCCAACTCACCCATGAGTTGTTCCTTTGCCTGTTTTTCTGCCTTAAAGTAGCTCACTGTCTGCATAATGAGCCTGTCTGTCGCTGTGCATAACTTTCACTGGGTTTTGTGGAGAAGCTTTCATAATTGTAGGTAAAATCTGCAACAAATAAACCCAAGGAAGTGGCAAGCTTATGAAATATTTTGCCAAGTAATCGGCCTAAAAATTTTTTAGGGCCTGTTTTAGGCCCTATGTGACTTTAATGCAACTGGGAAAGATGGATCTTTCATGTTAAGAATATTTACGCTGTAGAAGCTAAGCTATCTTACAATAATGATTTATTATTTATTGAGGTCACTTGTGTAATGTTAAATACCCACATAAAATTCCAGCATTGTGTAAAGCCACAAAAAGCTTCCTGTAATCCACAGGGACCCGACCATGTAAATGTTATTTTAGGTTGCTGAATAAACAGTTTTATATATCCAGAATGACTCATTGTATTTTTGTGTTTGTTTGCATGCTACCATTTCCCCCCTATGTGCTATTGCTGATGCATGCAGTGCGGATGCTTGTCTGGTCTGCATGTTGGAGTGGTGCAGTTGGGATTGAACAAAAGCATGTTCTGTATGCAAGTATGTAAGTTGTGGTTTTTCAGGCCTCTTGAGATTGATGTGAAGGTCAGGGACAGAGTATCAAAACACGTGCTGCACAAACCAGTAATGCATTACTGCAGCAGAAATCACATGCATGGAACACAGGAAGAAATCACCTCTAAATTGCATTTTTATATTTGAGAGACTTGCAGAATGGAATACAAGCTTCTTAAATGCTATGCAGAATATAATATTTTTTCTTAAAACTGAAGGTATACTTTATATAGGAGGAAAATATATATATTTTTGTTGTAAATATATAATCCAGTCAAATAAGGTAAATGGATGTTATTGGCAAATATTATTACAAATATTACTGGCAATCTGGTTTATCCATCACAATGAAAATGGAATGTCACATTGTGGGCATTGCATTGTAGAAAACAGCATTTTGATTTTTTTTTTTTCTTGACCCAGTAACTGTAATTTAAAAAAAATATTTGGACCATAATATAATAAAATATTGGACCAACATGAAAGTTTAAGCAGTCCACTGCTGAAAGAATGATGTCAGGGAAGGACTTGGATTGATCCTGCTTGCTTTCCAAATGTTCCATTTGATTATTTTAGCATAACTTTCACTGGGTTTTGTGTATAAAAGCTTTCATAATTGTAGGTAAAATCTGCAACAAATAAACCCAAGGAAGTGGCAAGCTTATGAAATATTTTGCCAAGTAATCGGCCTAAAAATGTCTGTTTTAGGCCGTATAATAAGAGAGACCCACTAAACTAAATCATTCTGAGTGTATGGGTACTGCAGCCCACTTTTATAATTTAGTCCAGGGCCCCAGAATTTAAACAGGACCCCTTTACTTTGTTTTTAGTAGGTATAAACACTAAAGCCTGGCTGATTCTGGCTGAAGTTGCATTGTGGTCAAGCTGCACTGTTGTAAGGTTGTGCTGCTTTGACCCCCTTGTGACAGCAGTTATTTTTGGCCTCTTTGCTTGCTGTGAAACCGGCATGGAGTTCCTGAGCAAGCCTGTTCTCTGCAGGTTTCTCTTCAACAAGAAAGATTTCCATTACACTGTGTAAAAAATATAATGCACTGTTTTAGAGAGATTTTTTAACTTTACAAGGTTGGATGTGTGCTGAATGTAATACCTCATAAAACACGTATTAACAGCTTGTACATTTAAATTATGTAAAACGCATAGTGTACTTGTGTACTTATAGGATGTCTGTCCTGGCGTTAGGGGTCTGCTTGACCGAGGCTTTATGCAATTTTTGACTTTTAGGCCATCTCACAGCTGCCAGCCATATTTTTTGATGGTTTATTGATTCCTTTCCTGTTATCAGAACTTTGTTATTTATCTGAAGAAAATTACCTCTGAGTTCATGAATTTTGTTTGGGAATAGTTTAGATTTTTTTCAGCATTTTTTTTACTTTGTGTATGTTAATTATCAAGTTTTACAAGCATTTAGCATATTCTTTTGAGACTAAATTTCTGAATTGTAACTTCTAGATCTTTTAAGATAGGTCCACAGGTCCACTTGACAGTCCAATGCTGTAGCAATTACCCAGAACACCTTATTATCAACATAGCCATGCTCTAGAAACCAACTTGAACATACAGTCTCTCTCAAACACATAGCAATTGCCACAGACACTTAGACAATCTTATCAACCACCCAAAATACTATCAAATGCTTAGCAATGATCACATTTCCTTTATTAGTTTCCATTCTACGACTGTAAAGTCTAGAATTACAAATTCCATTGCGCTGTGAAGCACGAGCGATATCTCAGACAGATTGTCTACTCCAGACAGACTTTGTAGCCTGTATATCCAGTTTTGCTCAGCGGGACGCTTCGCACAGATCATTTGAGTTTTTGGAACGAAGCAAAGTAGACGTGAAGACATCTGGAAAACAAATCTAATGAAAACCAGAGTAGAAAGGAAACTTAGATGTGTAGCTTTGCTATATTACAGTAGTAAAGAACATATCACTATACAGTATATACAGTAATGTGCAATACAACATTTTCAGCCCTAGATGAGTCTCATTAGTACCATGCAGAGATGCCGCAATATTTTCCAGTGGGGTGCTCCAGTAAAACCACCTTCAAGATTATGATAGATGCCATGTACTAACATAGCCACAAATGTTGCAATGCTGTTTTGTTTGATCGTTTTAGAGCATAAAATGTCTTTCATACCAAATGTAATGTCACTGGCACTCAAATCCTTCACATTGCTGCTGATGCAGGGAAATGCATGACATTTGGAGAGATGTAAATGGGTTTAGTGTAGAAATTCTAATCATTATAAACAAAGCGCATAAAGGCTGAAGCTAATTAGAGCTGTCTTGCAGCTTCATTAGCAGAAATCCACACACCCAGTGTGGCTGTATTCCCACTCTGCTGTTTATTTATAGACTATGTCAATAAAGCTCATTTACAAACCAAGCTATTTCTTTCAGGCTTCATTGAAGAGCCCCAGCAGTGCCTTTTCTTGAGCTAAAAACATTTCCCTGGTAAATCACTCATCTTAATGCAAAAATATGCAGTTCATTGCTGATGGGCATGCGTTTTCTTTTTTGCACTTCTCTCTGCGAAATGAGGAAAACTTTCTAGAAAATGACCAGTTATGGAGACTGTTTAGTATGACTCTGGCTCCTGCAATGCAGTGCAATATTTCTCTGCTTCAACAGTCAGACAGGGTCCCCTTGACCAATCAGGGCGAGGTGTGCCTGTGGTATGTCACCTGGATTTCATTAATATCGAGACAATAGACATGCTGATGGCACCCACAGGACACATACAACATCTCCGTCTCCTCACTGGTGATGTAAGCGCGACAGATGGAAACAATGGAACAAGCTCTGGCTAACGGTTTGGGGAGGGATCCAAAATAGGAGGGAAAGACAGGCGTTCAATCTGAGCATGTAAACAGCCCACGGTGTGTGTTGATGTCTCACTGGTCATCCATCACTTTCAAATCACATTCAAAGCAGTACAGACCTCATGAATGAGAAACACAATGACCCTGGAATAAAACCTGGAAAATAAGCATGCGCTTTAATGCAACCGCTGCATTAAAATTAGAAGAGGGCCTAGTTCATTTTCATTAGCTGCAGGAGCAATGGAAACAAAGTAACCTGTCGAATACTGTTAGGAAAGTACAGTTGCATTAATAAGTTTTGTTTTGGCAGACCTCATTTCAGTGGGCTGCATTATTGTAGCAGCAGATTTTTTGCTCATTCCCTCAGTCAATGAAAATATCTCGGCCAGGCAATATATCTGTCCCACGCAGCTGTCAACAACAACAAAAGATCTTTTTAATATTTTTGTGCAGGCACACAAATACATAATCTCTGGAGAGTTTTGTAACCAGTCCAACATTGTTGCTTGGCTATTCAGAGTGAGAAAATGCTCACATGTTCACTTTTGTGCATTAATGAAGCATTTTCTAAAACAATATTTATTAATTAAAACAGCCAACATTATCAGTCAGATCTAATTAAGTTAAAGTAATAGTTTAGCAAAACATAAATGGGAGCATGTGGCAGGTCTGCTGGTCTGCTGAGTTCAGCAGGTCTGCTAAGGGTTGCTGATTCGATATTTAAGGTATTAAAGTTAAAATCTGTGTGCTATTTATTTTTGGGTCAATGAAAATTTTATCCCACATGATAAAATAGTGGGCACCTCTCGAAACACATTCACTATTTTGTATATTAAAACCAGTGTTGGGGAGTAGCTAACTACAAGAAATGATGCTACCAATTTAATTACATTTTTCAGTAGCTTAACAATAGCTCAGTTACTTTTAAACACTGTAGCTTTTCCAATAGCTAAATACATTTTCTAGCAAGTAGAATGCGTAACGCAACCAAAAGCTATATTTCGTTTTGCGTAATGCTTTGAAGCATCGCAGCGTCATTCTTCTCCTTACACAATCTAAAGCTAAAATGCTAAGATTAAAATTGTGCATTACTCCCGTCTGTTATGTCATGAATCTTGCAGCTTTATGGTTCACTGAGAAGAGATTGTCTCATAACATAAAGGAGGGTATTTATGTTATGAGAGCTTGGGAGTTTTAGAGTAGCTCTGCCAACACTGCTTAAAACCACTGCACACAAGCGTTTATGTGAAACCAATGTCATTTGATGTCAATAATGTCAAACCTGGCACAACATGTAGACATGCCCTTTTTATTTGTAATGTATAGTGGGATTTATGAGCTTTGGCAGACAGGAAGATGATATAAATCCAAGTGATAATGTAGCTGCAAGCAGAGATGTGGGGCTCAATGTGGGGATCTGGAAACGTAAGGCAGAGCTAAAAGAACAAAATCAGAAATAGAATGTATATGAAGAACAGTCAGGTTCCGAAGTTCAGATGAGAGCGAACACAGAACGAACAACAACAAAACAGTTTATTTATAACTTCTAATCTAAGAGTAACAAAGTTTAGTACATCATTTTACTCATATTTTCTTCAAAAACAATACACTTTATGTGTCGAACCTGTTTCAGACTCACATCCTTAAAGATTCTGGGCTAACGGCTTAACGTTGCACCACTCAGTTGACGCACATGCTCCTCACTGCCAAGGAGGGCTGTCGAGGAAAGAATGAACACACAAAAGCATTACTTAGCAGGTTGATGGTAAGCTAACTTAGCTGTCAACTCAGCTTAGGGATAGGCAACTGGTTAGCATGCTAACAACCAAAATACAACCAAAAATGGCCATTTTTCAAATCGCGTTACCTGTAGGTTACTGGCACCATTCCCAAATTTGGCACGGATCCCCAAATCAGCAAGCTGATAAAGCTTACTGAGGTTTGTTGCTAATTAATCAAAGCATTCAAACCAATTCTGGATAGACATTGGTTGTGACATCATAGCTTTTGATCAAATATTTCTTTTCTGTACCGCTCGCTCCAAAGATCATGTGGGCCAATTTTCCTAAGAATTGGACTTCCTAAAATTTTGTTAGAATTCAAAAGAATTTTGAAATATAGAGTGAAATATCAGATGACTTTACTTTTTAAAATGGCCACCACTGTAATCAGAGAGTCTTGATATAAGATGGAATCTGATGAGATGTATAATATAATGACAATATAGGATGTGTCATGATGAGAGGAATCAAATTGTCTTCTATATTGTTCCCCAAAGCTGGTCAGATTACAATTGTGGAATAAGTGGGCCAAATTCCATAATTTTTCTACTTACAAAGAAGAGTACTAACAGTTCCAATAGGGGCTATTGGCCCCTAATAAAAATATAATTTGGTCTATGACAAATGTAATGCACAAGTTATTTACACTGTTATTTATGTGTTTACTTTTATTGTGAAACAATAAAAAACAATGAAAACTACATTAACATACATTTTTGCAGCTGCCCACCTTTGTTCTCAGATGTGAGCTATTCTCTTAAGTAAAACCACATTGACAAGAGCTTTAAAGTGTAGTATATACAAAATGTAGACTCGTCAGCACTCATCAGCATACGATGCAATACTACCTGTGTGTATGTTTCTTAAAAATAAGGGCTTTGAACTTAGAAGGGAAAACACAGAAAACATTTATGAGAGCTCAACTGGGCCTCTTGTTTGTTCTTTGAAAATGTCAGCTTGAACTCATACAGGAAGTCTAAATATTATCCAGAAGGTCTTACTGAATATCGAGCCTCTGTATCTCAGAGTGGGATTAAATGGCCTCAGCCTCAAAACTCAAAATTGACCTGCTGTTTTTGACTGTGAGCTTATTAAGTTCTAAGCAAGCCTCTTTCATTTTTTGCTCTACTGTGAAAATAAAGGTAATGCAGAAATCCTGTGGAACAAATGCAGTTTCTGCCCATGTGCTCTTATGATTAAGTTAATATATAATAACAGAGACAGTAAACCAGTTATTGTTGAATTTCTTATTGTTGACAAATATTAATAAGCTATATATATATATCTGTATATACTATACAGACAGTGATTATTATTGCCAGGTAAACCCACAACACAAATCATCTTGTAACACCCTTAAACAAGTTTGTGTAATAATGCCCAGCTGACTGTATCTGCTTATCAAATGCCTACTTACAAACAAATAAATAGATGAGTTATTATTGTGAAACATCAATCAAACAAAATTTTCATAGATACAGGTAATAATTTTTATAACTGACCGCACAGCTATTAAGTAATTTCATTCCCAACTCTGATTGAGCCGGTTGTTGAGTTTGAGTCACTGACTCAATATGGTCTCAGAGGTAAACAGCTCAGAAGGAAAGATTATCTAAATTTTCCTCACACAACTACCTGTCCTATAGCTTCAAATAAGTTCAAAACATATATAATGCATTTTTTTATGCATTCAATTTTTATGATTCTTTAATGGTGCTTTTGTGTTCTTTTTAAAGCTTGAGAGCTTAAATTACAATTGCATAAAAAACAGCCATTTTTTAAAGGGCTGTTTGTGTATTATGTGGAAGTTATACAGATTTGAAATATGACAGTGATACATAACTTAAATAACTTATAAATGATAAGTTATCACTCATATTGTTCAAAACCTGTACATTTTATTCAACTTTTCATTGCAAGTGAAATATTCTCAGCTAATGCACATAGCATTATCGGTATTGGCTAATTAACAGTATCGGCTAATGCAAATAGCATTGAACATACAGACAGAGCAACATTCTCCACCCCTCTCATTTACTATTAACAGCCTGTTGTATTATGGATTATAAGGAAAATTCTGCTCCAGATTCATGGAGACAGTTCAGTTGTTTATTACAGAAATGAATCAAAACACGTCAGCACCCGACACCTACAGACAGCTTTGACACACAGAGAGATGCTTCTGGGAAACAGGGTTGAGCAGTTTTGAATTTAGGAATTTAGTTCATTTGAAGGGTTTTTGATTTGGAATGATGTTAGAGGATTGTTTTTTATTGAATTGCATTCAAAGACATTGAATTATCCCAGCAGTCACACAATCCAACACAATAATGAAATGGGTCAGAACAAATTACAATTCTGCCTCCTATTTTCAGTAACTGAATTGAAATTTCTACGATTGTTGATGGTGCACAATGCTGCTCAGGAACAAACTTGATTTCTCAAAGCACAAAGCAACAGATTTTGAATAAAATGTCTTTTTATTGTTTTTTAAAAAAATCATAATTTACATGAGCAGATTATTAATAACAGTGCATCAAGACACAGAGTACATTACATACATCATCTACGCAACATGGATAACAGAATGTCCTAAGAGCACCAGCTGTGCATTGATGCCTTTAACTGTTGTCTGTCCAGCACTTTGGCCATGTACTGTATTAAATCATTATCACACGCACTCTGACTTTAATGGCCACAGAGTGCCGCTATCACACATCTGTGTGCCATATTTAACATTCATGTTTTTAACTGAGTAGCGTTATATTCCTGGATTTCTCCCCAGCCTTTAGGGACGCCGCCACTGATGGATAAGTTATGCAATTGGCACAGAAGTCTGGAAAGAGCTTTTTCAAGTAAAAATCTGATGCTCAAAAAAACATCTGATGCTGCGCTGTATGTAGAGTCTCGCTTCTCTCTGTGCTTTCGTCTGTAAACGAGCGGGCCAGATCATCTCATCTGAGAACCGTTACAGGGTGCAGACCCTGTTCTTTGTGTCTGTGGGGCTTTGACCCAAACTGACTCTGGATCTGTCCTTCAGAGGTTCAGCAGCCTCAGTGTCAACGGCTGTGGCTCTGGGATTCATGCAGACTTGAGAGCCTCAAATCCACAGAACTTCCAACGTTTCTCCAACGTTGCACCAACACCACTGAACTCCTGCTTAAACATGTTGGGCAGACGAACCATTAGCCTCTCAAGTTCACTGGCCGAGATCTGAAGAGCAAAACATAAACCAAGCTTAGTGACATCATTGTTTCAACAGACTATTGAGGTATTTTAATAGCATCCTTAAGGGTCACTGAACAGCTATTGCAGGTTTAACTTGTGCTGGCAAACATATGGCAACTGCCTTTTCTAATGCCACGGTAATTAATGCCCATAGTGTGTTTAATTAACACAATTACCTTTGTATCAAGTCTCTGGATGTAAGACCACAGATATTCAATGTTGGCTCCAAATGGATGGACGTGAAGGAAGGTTGATATGATTCCTGTGTATTGAGACAGAATAGATTAGGCATGAGAATGAACACAGTACGTGGCCACATTTTCCTCTGCCCACAAGGCTAAACAAGAGATGCACCCTGCACAGTCATAAATATATTGCTTGGAGCCAAAGCACAATCCCTCCCCCATTTAAGCTGATTACTTTGGAGGCCCTGTGAAGGTAAAGCACTGATGCAGAAGCAGAAAATATAGTCCCTTGCCTGAAGGGCCCAAGGCGATATTTGTTTCCTTGATTTATATGCCATAACACTGCCAATTACCGAAGAACCTAATTCAATTCCCTCTGCAAGACCTACTTTGAAAGCCACACACATGGCTACTTTGAAAGCCACACACATGAGTTTTCAAGATGTCTTCTCTGATTTAGAAATTCAATGGAGAACCTGCATTACCCATACGGGAATAAATATCTTAGTAGTTTTCACATACTCGAATGAGAAATCTAACCAAACCATAATAATAATATCAAAGAACATTTATTTTAATGCTGTAACTCTTAAAACTAACAATGCAGAAAGGGTACCTGACCATGTTTTTATGAGGAAAGCTAATCCAAACAGTTGATTTAGACTTCTGTGCTAACATTGAACTACAGAGAAGCCCCCGGAGACTTAAACAATTTGTGTTCTACAGTCCATCCCGTCATTTTGTTCTGCTCAAATGAGTTTGGCTTTTCTGCTGTTCTGGCTGAGAGCCCCTGAGTCTCTGTGACATTTCGTGCTCCACCCGTGCAGTATATGTGCATGTCTGCCCAGCGAGCAGCAGCGTTGTGCAGCCATTAGATTAAAGTGAAGGCTGTGTGGTCTTCTCTGGGTGAGGGCCAATGAAGCGCCTGGCAAAGAACAACTCCCTTGAGTCCCTTCTAAAGGATCATCATCCAAAAACATGACAGAGAGGCAGAGGTGTTGACTTTCTCTGCGCTGAACAGCTGTAGCAATGTCCGCCCTCGCCCCACTCTGCCTTTCCCAGATATTGTTATTATACAGAATGAAACATGGGCGGGACCGCGTTTTATTCCACTTCTTGTTCACTTGCACATATTTTTCTTAGTCATTTCTTTTTAAAATGTGTAACTGTTTTGGTGGCTTATCCTGCCATAAAAGACTGACAAGCTAATGTGAACATGATAAAAGAGTCAGTGTTTGTCTGAATGAGATGTCTCATTTGTGAATGAACTGGCACTCCTCAATGTGAATGAATATTTGCAAACCAAGTGAGCAAGAGACAGCACCTCTTGTTTATTTGAGATGCCTCATTTTCTCACAGTTAAGGTGTGCCAGTTCATTTATTTCAGGGTCAAGAGGGTAAATTTTGTTCCCAATAGGAAACAAAGGGGACGTTATATATTAAAAAATGTAAAAATGACCATACATAATTAAAATCACATAAGGACATCATTGATTCTCATTTAGACTTTCATAGCTATCATCTTTATAGCCGCCTGAAAATCCTGACAAAATAGAGAAAATCTGCTTTGTTGTAATTTGTGACAACATTTATTAAACACAAAAGAATGTGCAAAAGCGTCACAGAACAAATCTTTTTGGTGAATGAATCCAAATTCTCATTATTGACAGCACCTGCTTGTTTTCTGTGCTTTAAATCTTAAGTCCACCTGGTATTCAACCCCCCTCAGCAAACGGCTGAAGATGTTTTACAGATCAAGCAGAGTCTGAATAGTTACCGAGCAGAAGAGCCTCTTTCTCTGATCTCAAGGGACCCCAAAAGGCTGCCTCGTTATTCTTCTCTCGATGGTGGTAGAGCGCCACTGTCCCATTTACTCCCTGCATATATGTATACCAAAAAAACAACAACATTAGGATGTCATGTAATCTCCACAATGAATATAAAATATGACATCATTCAGGCAAACTGAACTTTGAGTAGGTCATGCTAGCTAATCTTTATTAAAACGTCTGCTGTGTTTAAAGAAATCAATGCCTATTGACATTTTGCAGCCGCTACTTTTAAGACGCTACTCAAGGTGGCAGGCCGAAAGTCACAGAGGTTTAATCAAAGCATGGCTTGAAGCAAACATTCACCAAATGTCTAATTTGGTGACTTTAGGAATGAAAACCTGCACATGTAGACTCTCAGGGAGAATATGTTGTTTTATTTGTGTGGCAAGAGCATTTCAATTATAGGGCAGTAGAGGTGTTCACGGGTCCACCGTAAACCAAGACCCTGCACCCAACCTGGCACTCATACACGGTTGGGTCCATTTTTTAAACAGTCAGCCAGATCCAGTTCTGGTCTCATTCTATTACATCGGGTCCCAGGTCTGTTTAACATTTTAAGTAATGTTGCTGATTCATTGAAAAGACTGGTTGTGATCAAAGACAGACAGCATGGATGAGTGTGTGTGTGTTTTGTAACTTGTAATATTGTAAAATGATAATAAATGATAATGTATGAGCTGTAAAAAAAGGTCCGTCAGGATGCATAGAACTGTTTCTATGGAAACCAGAGCTTCTGCAAAGTGTATTATTTTTAAGCAATGACTTCTTTTTAAGTTTCACTTTGTACTGTATAGTAATATAAATGAACTGTCTTGGTGTATCTAAAATCTTAAACTCATCTCAACACAGATGATAACAAATTAACAATTATAACATAAGCCTGGCACTGAACGAGTGTTGTTATAGTATAAGGGCACATAATTAAAGTTACATGGGTAGTAATAAAATTTATGTTTCTTGGTTAGGAGGAGGATGGATTTCGTCATGGTCAGAGGAGGTTAGGCAATACACAAACTTTTATTTTCACAACTTTTAGATTATCTTTTTAGATTTTATAGCAAGCTGCCGATCAGGTCTGTGTCTCTCAGCTGGGTCCGGGTCTAGCTTTCAAATAATAGATGGAATGAGATGGTTCCAGGTAGCACTTTTACAGCATTTTCACTGTTCTGTACAGAGAAGAATGTAGTTTGATATCTATAATCACTGTCTCAGGCTAGTGTTGATGGATGTGTTGCTATATATATTATTAGGTAATAAAAAATTAAATAAAAATTCATCTGTCAACTTGAAAGTGAAATCTACAACAAAATGTACCAAGACACACAGCTATATAATCGTAATTAGCGAACAGCCAATTATTTAAAATGTATTCTAGAGAAGAGTTTGTTGTATATATTTGTTTGTTGTTATATCTTCACCATCATTTACAGCTAACTTAGATCTAAGTAAAAGCCACAGTTGTTCATATTGTGAATTTATACAGTGAAGTATGTTTACATAAATGGATGTTTTTACATGGTAAGAACAAAATGCTGTCATTAAGGTAATAAAGACACCCAAAATGCAAATGCAGGTGGCCAAAGTTACCCCTGTAAAACACTGCTGTTGACCCCAGGCAGAAAAGGGGGAGGCCATGCCATCACAAGCACATTCAGATCATAAGGCTAAAATTACCTCCCGTCAGAGAACTCATGGTGTGAGTAGAAAAAAAAGGGAAAGCAGGATGATGCAATGTTAGCTTTTGAAGTATGCAGCTATTCTAAACTAATCCTAGTGAACATCACTGACTTAATGGATACTAGACCTACCACTAAACTTACTTACCTTTTCATGGCCTTCAGAGCTGTGGTTTATCAAATCTACTGATTCCATGGCATTCAAAAGCTGCAAAGAAAGAACAGAAATTTTCACTGCCAGACCAAATTCTATTTTGCACACCTGCTGTGGAGGAACGTTGCAGACATTGTTACCTCTAGGAAAATTCCAGCTGGCCTCAGGTTCACATGCACTTAGTGCACAAAGTAAATACTACATTTTTTATGGATGCTCATGAAAAATAGGGTTATAGACAACTATGATGCATTTTAATGGGGGCTTCCATGCATCACACTCAGGATGTGTCTACAGGCTCAGCACTTTCATATTTATGAAATGTGGAAACATGTTTTCGAAACATGCCCTGTGTGGTTCTAAAAAAGCACATTTTCTCCTTTTGCTAGCATTTTGGTTCAGAGAATAATATGGCATGGACTCCACAGGACCTTCGCCACTATTGATGTTCCTATTATCACAGTCAAATAACATTTATGCAAACCAATGTCTGCTGTTAGAAAAATAGAGTAAACAAGGCTGGTCATTATTCCCTGCACCCAGCCGAACCACTGTACTGGCACAAATGATACGGTATCATGTTGTGCTGTTCACCAACAGAAGAGAACATATACTGTTATTTGATTTCACAAAAACAACTCTATGTATATAAATCAGAGCAAATAGCAGGGTAACATATAATTTGACATGATTGAAAACAAGGTTGTAACGACCACTGTTGTGTCAACCCCTAACATTCTCTAAACGTTATCAAAATCGTTCTGCAGTAACATTAGTATAACATTTTTATTTGTGTATATATATACATACATACATAAATATATACAGCATATGTACATAGTGATTCTTCTACTGATTCTACTGACACACACACACACACACACATATATTATATATGTACCCAAAATAATGATATTTGAAAATACCATCATATGACCCTATTTAATGTAAATGTTAGAGAAACATTCTTATAATCTAAAATTGTTAGCTGGGATATATCTGTTTTCTGTATAGGCATTTTTTGTTGTTGTTGTTTTATACAGAATGTGAGTGTGTGTCTAACGTAGAAATAAGAAAGAACCCTAATCTCAAGTGTAGCCTCATTTTCCTCCTGCAGCAACAATAAAGCATATTCATCTTGAGAGAAAAAAACTGTTCTTTAAGTGTGTGTGTTGGTGTTTATGTGTGTCTGCAGGTGTGTGTGTGTCTACATTGTGTTCCTGCTGCCATGTTAAGTTGTGTTTCTCATCACATGCAGAGGTGGAGTGAGGACAGTGAGTAACCCTGGGCTGCAGGGCTTCACAATGTCACACATGAGGGGACAGACACTGACAAAATGTAGTAGCCTGTGTCAGAAGTAAATAGTATTCTTAATGGCTTACATAACGCTTTCTGCCCCTCTGCAAACCTGTGTTAAGGGAGTAACTAACTAAAAATAGCAATGCTGCTAACTAAACTACATTGTTTTAGTTGCATGACAGTAGCTGAGTTTTTAGGCCCTTTTCAATTAATAAGCTCCTTTAAACAACATTAAGTGGTGGCATGACTAATTGTGTCACTATTTTGTGTCACATTGTATTGGACACCCAGCTTTATAGCTGAGTCAAAAATATATAGCTATATTTTTCTCATACAAAACACTGGAAAGTTAATTGGATTCAGTTCATTTGTATGTATCAATTAAGTGAAGCTGTTCCGAAAAT
>JAZGTK010007999.1:0-14519 GCA_036877625.1 Ambastaia sidthimunki
CAACAATTGCGTTCTTGTTGCATTATCAATATTATTACCAGAGGCACTATATTGTGCATTAGGTCAACTGTAATAGCAAAGCAACAGTATGAAGTAATTATTCCTGTGTGATTTCTATGACATGTTATAGTTGAAATGTTTATAGGTAGCTACTTGAAAAATACCAAACAATAATAATAAAATAATAAAAAGCAGTCTTGATTAAGACTTAATGTCATCCTCTCGTGTACTGGGGTTTGGCAATAGCACTGTAAGCTGTAATGCACAATTTGACTGTGTGCTTGCAACACATTGGCTGATGTGTTTCTGGCCTGAGGGTTTTTAATTGATCAGAGATCCATCAAATAAATGTTTGTAACCCAGAAGCACAGTAATGGATCAGAGGAAATCCGGTGTTTAAAATGTGGCATTTAGGGATTCTTAAAGTCTGTGGCTGTAATGGATGCAGTCGTCATTGGCTGAGAACTTTAATGGAAGCCCATTAGAAACGGTCAAGGTTCAGGTTAATGGATCAGCCCACTTTGTTCCATTCAATTCCATTGTGTTTAAAGAAATGCAGTGACTTATGCAGCTGTGTGTTCTGATAGTCTGTGAACTTTAGCTTTTGGTAAATTAGGTCCCTTTTTAGTCAATTCTCATAGTTGATGAACTTAAGCTGGACAGCTGTGGTACTTCGAAGCCTTTTGTTGAGCATAATGCATATCATTACGTGTGCACTTTATCTGTATTGAAGATAATTCAGATAATTTTGAATAATAATCACTGCAATCTCCCCTTTACTGCTTTATGATTTAACACATAACAAAGCTGCAAACCAAGTTAACATCTTAAGTCAATTATAATGCAGCATTAAAAATGTACATCTGGTCTTGATGAGATAAATCAATCTTTACAATAAAGATTTCTTGACTTTTCTTGAATTTTGTCATGCATGCTTATGCATTAGATATGCATTTTGATATACTACTTTAAAATGCAAATCTGGACTTTTTGCAAGATAGTCCTTGAGAGATTTAAGGTACCGGAATTTATGGTAGTCATAAGCAGAACACATAAAAATGCTGGGTGTATAGAGAGTGTGTAGCTCATTAATGTTTAATTATAAAACACATATAATGACTTCTCTTTATTAGCTTTGAGGATATCTGATTTTCAAATGCTATGTGGTGTGTTTCATGTAGGTCTTGGAATGTGGGATGGCAAGACAAAAATATGGCAGTAAGTGTAGAAGTAGAAAGTCAGATTTTGTGACGATATGTGTTACTTTCGCAATACAGTGCTTAGTGCTTCTGGTTTGACTTGATATTACACAATGAAAATGTAACATGGACTCTTGTAAATCATATAAATGTGAAATCATGCTAGTTTATTTATTTATACATTTGTTTATTTGTTTACGCTTATCTTGTTGTTTGTTGCACCATTCATAAAGTATGTCCTGCGTGTAATCTATGCAAATCCTAAATCTTATCAAGCCACAGAATTTAATTGGACCAAAGACAGAGCCCAGGGGACCTCCCCAAATCTTGATTAAAAGTGCAGCCCCTCTGAGTGATTTTTTTTAAACTGTTAGTATGCTGTGAAAAAATTTCTGAAACCTTTTCGGTTTACAGCAGTTTTTTAAGTATATTATTTAAGTATCTATTTATTAAGTATCTTTGTACATGCTTTATTCTGTCCTATACTTCTATACTGTACTGCTTCACTTGAAGACTAGAAGACTTGTGAAGTTGATGAATTGTGTGGAGTATTGTGATCATCCGTTAACAACCACTTTATTATAGAGTGCAAGCAGCTCTGAGCTGCCTTGATTAATTACACCATCCTGCTAGCAGATTTTTCAATATGGTTAAAGAGAGGAGAGCAATTCTATTCCAATTCCCAAATGCTTTGCAACGTTACCTGTGTTGCGTATGCGAACTACAGAAGGAAAAATAATAGGCAGAAAACGATCAAGAGCGCAAAATAGACAAAGAGCAAAGTAGCTACACTGGAGTGAATTACGGAAAAAATAAAAAAGCAGCAAAAGGGAGGAGAGAAATCAGAGAAGATGAGGAGTTATAAATATTGATTACCCTTCTTGTACCGATCCAAAGACATGACAAGGAGATGCTGAGGTGTTCTTTGGCAGGAGCTTGAACAACTCGTCTGTTCCCAGTCTTTTTCTTTTTCCCTCCCTCACTCGCTCTGTCATTCTGACAGATGCCGCCTCGCCTCGGAGCACCACAACTTTCCTCAGCTAGGCTGGAGATGTAACACGTTAGAGCGGCAGAGAATGAGCAATTGCTGTTTCTTGATTCGTATCCCTGCCTTTGTGGAGTGGCGAATTGCTCCTGAGAGTGCCATGTGACTACTTCCACAGTGCTTTGGAGCTATATTCCCCTTCTCCTTCTCTTTTTTTCCCTCCACCGAAGAGGAGAAGAGGCAGCTAGAGGAGGATATGTTTTCCGTTTCACTCAAGTGCCGACTGGGGGTCATCAGACGCAGGATCAAGGGTATTGTGCAATGCACCACTTTAACACTAGATTTTGGGATGGGGGTCTTAACCTTCCAACATGTTGGAAGGGGGCTAGTTTTGGGATTAGGGTGCAAATGGGTTCTGTAATTATCTTGTTTACCAAGTCATTGGGTTTTGGATTTATGATGGGAACTTTAAAAAGAAAAGATTGGGCTTGTCTATGGAGGATTTAAAAAAACAAACAAGGAAAGACAATCAAAAAGCTGTTTGTTTAACTTGAGCATTGTTTTAAAAGCCAAGGAATATTGATAGTTCAGGCATGCTTGAAAGTGCTTTACTTGTGTGATTGTGAAATATTTCTTCTGGGCTTGAAAACACTTATTTTTAATGAATGGGTTATTTCTAATTTATAGTGTTATTTATATGAATTATTTATACATTCTTAACGTCAGTAGTGATGATCTTCATTGCTTTGCACAAGTTTACAGCAAGTGATATTTATAAATTTCAATTAAAAGGCCTTCACACTCTTTAAATTATGTTGTGGTCTCTGCCTTATGCTTTATTGCTGTTTGCTGATGGGTATAATTTAATGTTTATGACTGCAAAAACTGAAAGCCTCTTTAGTTTCGTAGTTGTAGTCAGCTACTTTTTGTTAGCATTGCAACACATTCATTTCATTCATAAACCTTTGTTTTGTAGAGTATATATATCTGTATACAGTCTTCTCTAGTACTAGTGTGCATAAACCACTTTGGTTTGTGATCTTACATTTAACAAACCCTGGTAGATATCAAGCAGAAAACTTTGACGCTTCTTCTGAACTGCCAGTTTAGAAGAGAGAGTTTTTATGCATTCGGGATCTTTTGCCTTGAGCTAGTTTGCAAGAAATCAATAAAGCAAAGCCTACAAAAGTTCAGAACTACAGATGTACCATCAGGCATCTATGGCATGGTTATGTGTGGGTGTAGATTGGTTTTAGTTTGCTGGTCCTTGGCTCAAGTTCAAGATTTAATGTTCAAGTACAGTATGAGGTGGGTGAGGAGGTTTCTCTGGGGTTCCTGTTTTTTCTTGTGCCTTAGGCATTCAGTTTTTTGCCTAAATTTTTTTTGCCAATTTGCATAATCTAAATGCATCTGGAGATTCTTTTTCTCTTCTAGAATGTGGATTTTATAACGGTTGTTTCTACAAAATGCATCTATGGTAGCCAAGAAAACCAAACAAAAGACAGCAGTTTACCACACAAAACACCCTCACTTGTTATATTTATCTAATTAAATAGAGGCAAATAGATTACGCTAGTTTGGAAGAATGCTSTATTGTAAGTGATGTCATAATGTGATTAGCAATGTGACGGTAACAAATGTATGTTGCAGAATGTCTTCAGAATGAGCCAGTAAAATCATTCTGTCCCCAATGGTCAGGTGGACGAATGATTGATGCAGAAAATGTCAGGAATTGGCAATCACAAAGACATGGGGCCTTGTCCTCACAAGATAATAGGCAATAGCAGAACCCACATCTTAGCCCCTTATCTAAATTCTTTATGTAAGCTAATTTGGGGAGCATATCTCATTAGATTCAAAAACTTTGCAGCAGAATATTCCAGATGTTTATGTCACTTGATATCCTGTGTCCTGAGGCTTTATCCAGCAAAGACTTTGTTTAATCTAAGTGGATTGATCATTCATGACAGTTTTTATTAACTTTATGTATGGAGAGGTGGACTCTGGACAAGCTTGATAAGAAAGCTGTACTTGACTGACTGGAGATTTCTGGCTGAAAATCAACTTCTTGCTCAATTTAACCATGAAGCCAAGATACTAACTCAAAGCAGCAGGCCATAGACTTGCAATTATAATACAATGACATACTATTCACATTTCATTGAAGACTGTAGAATAAGATATATATCTTGAAAACAAGAGAATATTACTTGCATAAAGCAAATTCTTTTTACCAGCTTGGCAATTGTTTTTTGTTTGTTTGTTGGAAGCATAAACCTCCCTAAATGTGTTTGATTTGTGCTTAAAATAAGAAAAAAAACTATTTGACAA
Source organism: Ambastaia sidthimunki (assembly GCA_036877625.1). NCBI lineage: Eukaryota > Metazoa > Chordata > Actinopteri > Cypriniformes > Botiidae > Ambastaia > Ambastaia sidthimunki. Next base: position 4,516 of record JAZGTK010007999.1, read on the forward strand.
AAAAAATACATTTAGTTCAAGATGTCTTGATATCTCTTCTATGAATTAATAATGATCATTTTGCTGGGGTATAGATAAAGCACACAGAAATGTGAATTAAGAAAATGATTATTATGCCTTGCATCTAATAAATATTTATGAGCCAAGCTGATAGCGATTATACAATGTCCCCATATGTATACACTATATGTCATTGAAGTTTTGCCTTCGCTGGTAAAAGTATGATGGAGCTCTCACAGAAGGCCAGATCAAAGAAAAGCATGATTGCCTGAAAATGTACAAGAGAGACTCTTCGTCCCAGGGATCCGACCTCTTCATCCCAATAATATGAGTGTGGAGGAGGAAATTACTTGATGGAAATTGCAAGATTTGCTTGGCTATGTTGTTAGTGTTAGAATCCTCTAAAGCAAGTGTTTGAAGAGGTAATAAGAGAAAGATTAAAGCCCGGAGATGAAAGGTGGAGGTGACATTGTGTTGAGATGTTTATTTCTGAGTGACGCTCCATACAAATATTCACCGGTATTTACCAACAATAGTTGGTAATAGTGCTTGCATGGTGTGGTGCTTTTCGAGAAAACCAAAAGTCACAAAGCAACGGCTAATGAGTGTGAACAAAGCTCTTCTATTTGATCCGTGTCACAAGTTGCTAGTATAGAGAAAATTGCCAGATGGAGATTTATTGCTTTCTTACACTTGCATTATTTGACAACCTGTGAATGCTTTAGGGGCCTGGTCTGCACACTTTCATATAGCAATAACACTCTGCTAGGTTTTTATGCTAAGGGAATATATTAAAATAGCATTGTTTGAGGATGCTATTGTTTTAATTCATCACAACCTGACATGTTTGTCTTTGAAACCGACTTGACGAAAGTTCCTGGGTGAGTTTAAAAGCGAGTTCATGGACTGCAAAGGAGCTCAAAAGATTTTCACTTTTTATTTTGTCTCTATTGTAAGTCATAATGAATGTTTTGACTGCAGATTTAATTGATTGAAATATTGAAAAGAACTTGATTTTGTAATGCAGCATTCATCTGAAAACATTTCAGTAGACCTTCTTACTTTCCTACAGAGTCAACAGCAAGATGGTATTTTAATTAAATTGCAAATGGGAGTTGTAAATATGTTTCCTTTTGGCTAGAAACCTACAACTCTGCCCTTTTATGTGTGTATTAAAAGTAAAGCATTTAGCACAGAAAAGTGTTTGTAGAAGCATTTTTTTATGATATTGTACTTGGGTAGTTATTGTACTGTGATGACAATGTTCTGTTATACTCTTATAATATTAAAGTTTGATTTCTGAACTCTTTGATTTAAACTTTTGAGTTCTTTTAAGAATGAAGACGTCTTTATTTTTAAGAATACTAATTGGTTTGTAATAAAGCTCCTTTCAGCCTCATTACTCAGGCCGCTGCAGCCCACATTAGTGTGCCACTTTGCACAGCCCAAGCCACCGTCTTGTTGTCCCTTTTAAACAATTCTGTTATTTTGCTTCTCTTCTTTTCCACGTTCCTTATTTTAAAAGACCCTGCATGCAATCAATTCATTCCTTCATTCTCATTTTCTGCATCTGTTCCGTCCTCTGAAGTGGCCCACTCATCTGTTCCCGAGAGGCCTCTGTGTTGTATTCGGTTGCATTTGGTTAATCAGGCTTGTGTCTGGGCTGCGGGACGGCACGGAATACTGAGAGGTCTGTAACATGCGTCTTTTGTGCCAATATGAGCTCCAGCATTCAGGTCCTGATATAAAGAGAGACTGTGGCAAATCTCAGAATGTTCTGATGACTATCAGGCCTCCTATACTGTTCTGTGGCTTGTTGTTGCTTCTGAGAGTACAGTGGCAATCCTGAAGTGAGTCTGTATTGATCTGACTTTGTTTGGCTACATTTGAGAGGCAGGAAGGCAAATGGGATTTGGCGGAATAGAAAACTATCCCCATCTGATGTACTGGGAGAAAACTGATGCGGTTTGCAGATTAAAATGACCAGGGCAGGATGTTTTATTCAGTTTGTAAAATTTTAGATGAACACATTTGAGATTTATGAAACTTTTCAGGCAGCCTTTAATTTTTGTGGCCATTGCGATTTAGAAAAATGGACCACTAGGGGAAACCAGTTAGGCTCAAAGTTTTACAATCAGTTTATGTAATGCCGTTTACAATGCTTATAAACTTTAAGTTTTCAAGGTCCAATGTAGAAATCAGTTACTCTTTTAATGGACAATCCATATCTTCCAAGCACACAATATATACACCCCAGTTAAGTTTTCTGAAATCTGTCCAATCTTAGCTTCCAGCCGTCCAGAGCACATTCAGCACAATTATGCATCACTTGCCTCATTACGTTTAATATATCAGATACTGACAATTCCTTAACAAAACCTCACTGCTTTGAGCCAATTGTTTGACTTTTTGCATTTATACTGTAGGACAGATCTGACTGATATTTCCTTGCAGTACACTTGCAGATAAAGTCCATTCCACATTCCTTTGCCAGAAAATGCTTGATTGCATCTTTGTACAGTTTCTTTCTTCCTTTTGATGATGATTTAATTAATATTTTAATTTCCCAATAAATTGTTTAACCCCTTCATTGCTCAGCTAAACACAGCCCCCAGATTCAAATAAGAAATCTAATTGGTCAGATTTTGGTGACTTTGCTGACAAAATAAATACTACACTTACCAATATATTGTTATATTTATATATATTTAAATTGTTTTATTGCTATGTTTTAAACTAGATTTTATGTATATATATGTACGTTTTTGGTCATTCATTACTCTCTCACTGCAACGCTAGAGAGTTGTGGGTGGTTGCCAAGGGGTTGCTAGGATGTTCTAAGAGGTTGTTAGCATGTTGATGTGCTATTGCCAGGGTGTTGTGGGTGGTTGCTGGGAGTTGCTATTATGTTCCCAAGATGTACGGTGTTGTTAACATGTTGATATGCTGTTGCTAGGGTGTTCTAGGTGGTTACTTTCTGGTCCAAGACAAAAGAGCCCACCCCCAAATCTATGATAATCTGGTCTCAAGACATGACTTAAATCCCTTCTACAGTATAACTCTTTGGTACTTTGTTTTTCCTGTTTACAATCCATAGCAAAGTGTAGGACACATTCTGCCTCAGTTTAATACAGATTTAAACAAACCTCAAGGTAGCAATGACAGTAATGCTTTGTAAACCGATTACCTGATTGTTTATATTTACAGAGGTAGTCAAGAGGCACAAAATTCCTTATCAAAGTAACATCAGTATTAATATCAAATCCAAGCCCTCCTAAAATATGACATTGACCAGTATAATAATTAATAATTCATTACAGTTGACACTTAACACTGCATTTCCCATTTGAATTTGACATGGTAAAAAAAAAAACATTTGGTTTAAAATGAGCAATCAGAGCAGTCTGCCCCAGGGGCAGCTACCCATCCCTCTGAATGGACCTGCATTTAAATCCAGCTTATCATTTTATTTTACTGCCATTTTAAATATATGCCTGGAGTGAACTCTTCATTCTGAGGGTGACGGAATGCTCACCTCAGATATATCGAATGTCTTATTTTCATTGTTCATAATTCTGTGAGTTTAGCTGGGTCATTTCTGACATGTGTGCACCCGTACTGCCCTCTACTGATTAATGCCTGTCATATAATATTTATGGCCCTACCTCCAAAGTCATTTCTCTTTCTCTTCTGAAGAATATAATTAATATAGAGTCCTGTCTCGTATAAATGTATTTCATTACATACAAACTTTGTGTAAATACATATTGTGTGTTCATTGCTGGGGTTCCCATAGGAAAGTTACATTGCTCAGATTTTGCTCTTTAATAACTCAGAAGGAGAATTTAATTTTGTAATATTCTGAGTTTAGTTCAAGTGACTGTCTATTTACACCATTTGTGGCATTATGTTTACAAGAAAATCAATTTGAGACATGTAAAGTGTGCATTTTGGTTAATTTACATTAATGAATCAATACAACATTCATTATTTCAGCTATGAAATTTTATAAAAAAAAATTTATGTGGAAAATATCTGGTTATGTATAAGCACATAACTGTGGGTGTAGTTTGTTCTATGGAAAAAGTAATTTACAAATATTATAGCTACGTTTCGTCCCTTTCTGTTATCCTTCCTTGTTAAGTGCATGGGTAACTGAGTTTACTGGCTTTATATTGGCATGACAAGGTAGATAATAGACTGCACTTAACTTTACCCAGGAAAAATCTGTACGGGGGTAAATAATTCTTATTGTGGTAATTAATATTATGCAGTAATATTAACAGTACTTCTGATGGAGTTTGTTGTATCACAACTGGAACATTCTACTTGGTTTCTCAAATTCTTTACATGACAGAACAAGGGACACAAATGAGACAATAACACAGTAACAGTATAAAGCTATAAATTGTAAAATATGTGAATAAAGTTGCTCAGATAATTTAGGCTTGGTAGAATCTTGGTAGATATGTTGATATCTCTGACTTTTGCAGACTATTTTTCGTATAAATCTAAGCACAGTTTAAGACATTACTGAGATCTCTTCTCAACCTCCAGGAGACTTCTAAGAAGAGATCATTAATATTTTTCTCTTATTCAAAAAAATCTGTAAATAACAAAATAATTTGTGTTTTTTAACCCTGTGCACTGAGACGATCGAAAACTGCTTAGCCTTTCAAAAGAAGTCCTTCTGCACTACTTAGAGGGTAAAGGAAAGTTCGGCACTTTGTTTTATGGCTGTTGGAGCGCAAACGTGGCAGTGACAGACGCAGGAGGTTAAATGCACCATGGATCAGTGAACAAACAATATCAAAGAGACTAAAGCTCAAGGAAAACATGGAGTAAATAATAAAACTCCAGTGCACCAATATCATCAAACAGGGCTGACATTAATAAACATCGGCAATTACTGCGGTTTCCTGCTCTTGTGGTGCAGATGATGACCAGAGAGGTTTCTGATGGGTCTTCCATACCAGAATCTATATGCACTGCCATTATGAGTCTGCCCATTCAAGCCACATTACTTTTAAATGGATCACTGGTTTTTGCCTTCCCCTGTGGTTCTCTAGCAGCAGATCTAGTTCTGAGCCAGACTCTGGCTATCGACCTAAAGGCTCTGTTCCAAAACACGGTGAGCTTCCTACATCATCAGCATTTTAAGGTGACATGGGCCTGTTCCTGACATAGTTCTAATGGTTGACAGAAACTGGCCTGTGCTGCCTTCTGGGGTATTTCACTTTGGCCGAATTCAAGGTAGCATCACATGTATTTATGAGTGCCCAGAATGCAATGTTTATGACAGCATATCCAGGCCAAGAACAACACATTCTAAATCTAAAATTAGGCATAGCTGTAAAAGTAATGTAAAAAAAAAAATACAGGTTACAACATTTACAAACTTTATAAATTTTTGTGTATTACACAAAATGTAAAGATTCAGCACAAACATGGGCAAATCCAGTGTTTTTTTCTTTCTGAAAGAGCAGCCAAAATGTTCCTGATAAAGGACTTTTATGAAAGCTCTTGCCACCTTTTGTGCACTTCGCATCAAATGGTATATGAACCGTCTGTGGAAGAATCCCTTCTGAGAAAACAGATCAAAACAGATCTAACAAGCCTTTCTCCACCAAATTAAAACCTCATCTAAAGCTTCCACCTTGTAGCAAGAAGGTAAGACACACAAAAAGAAAAATCCACCTCAAGCTCTGAGCGTCTGGCCATATGATGTCTGAAGCTGAGCGGTGTGTAAGTGATATGCCTGAATCCCGGTGGATAGGAGCAATCAGGATGCCGCAGAAACAAGGAAGGAACTCCAGAGAGGCTCAGATCAAAGCTTCTTTCTCACTGCCATCTTGTTGACTGGTGATGACACAAGCATAGACTGATGAATATTTGATCCCACCCGGGTTGCACTTGACACAACTAGCGCAAACCAAAAGAGCAGCAGCTCAATAATTTGGAGCGGCGTGTGAATGTTTGCTGTATGTCTGGCAACCACCCTGTTATTTTTTACTTTTTAAAGGAGGACACACTAGGAGAAAGTTAGCAGGAGAATTCATGTTTACATCCTAAAATGGCATCTGCACCATTTTCACTTTGCAAAGGAATTGTAGTCTTTAGATGTCATATTCATTATACAGCAATAATCTGACATTATTTTGAGTTTGAACCAATTAATTAACCAATTAAGTGATAAATCATACTATGGTGGCAGCAAGAAGCAAGTTTTCGTAAAACATTAAAAAATAAAAAGTAGGTTATTAGGTATTTAGCTAGGTATTAAGATATTAAGTTTTTCAGAAAAAATATCTTTAAAAAAATTAGTTTACCTGAGAAGCAGATATACAGATATATACCTGTCTTTTTATTCAAACAAAATAAAATATAGGTTCTTTATTTTGAAAAGATTTAAGATACATTTCCTGAAAACTAAAATCTAAATATCTCATGCAGCTTTTCAAGTAAATAAATTTAGTTTTACTTTTTTATTTGTTTTTAGATATTTTTATTGAAAGTGAAAAAGACTAATGAAGTCATTAAGAGCTCATTCATGCTTGAGGTCAGAGCTGTGGTGGGCCAGTGGTTAGAACGTAAGCTCCAACAGACTGAATCTAGCTCATGTCTTCTTGAAGGCACTCACTTCATTCTCCTATAAATAATATAAAGGCAATAAAAAGCAATGCTTAAAATCCATGCAATAGATTTAAAGCTAAAGTGCATAAAAACTTTTTTTTTTAGTTTTTAACCCACAGGAAAGAAAAATACCAAATTACATCTTTTTATTTCTGTTGTTTCTCCTAGACAGCAATTAAGTTATTGTAAAAAGTACAACAAAAGGGGATTTGTGCTTCATTTTTCACTTCAGTAAAAAACAAAAAATCTTGTTGCCCTGACTACTTCACTCCCTGTCAGTCAGTGTTTAAATGATCTGCGTAAAACTGCCTCAGTCACACCATTGATTGAGGTCAAACAATCAAAACGACATTAAAAGCTTTATTGTTGTAAAGTCAGTAGATGAACGGCTTATAGTTAATTAATTTAACCATTTACCAGTGAATGCACACTTAGGCAATTTACAAAGAGTCTATTAATGGGAAGACAATGGCCTTTCAATGGACCTCTATTACCCTCAAATACAGTATAAGTCTAATTTGAGTCTCCCTGCAGAAACATCTTTCCTGCTTTAGTCTCTTCTGCTTGGCTTTGCAGGTTATCGCCGTATTGCACAGTATCCTCAAGGTGCATCAAACAAATTGAATTCTTCAATTCAGTTCCCATGAGAATGCTTTAAGCTTAGGCCTGAGGACTACAAACTCCTAAAACAGTAAACCATTAAACCACGGCTGTGCAGGCCCAGAGGTTACAGTATGATTAGGTGAATGTACAGTACTGTTAAAAAGCAATACAAACATGTTGTACCTGAAGAAGGCTTGTGAGGTCACCACAGTGCTCATTAGGGTGTTGTGGGTGTTGCTATCTGGTTGCCAAGGCAGAATGGTTTTTGGCATGTTACTATATGGATGCTAGGGTGTGCTGGGTGATTGCTAGGGTGCTCTGGGTGTACAGCGTGGTTGAAAGAAAGCTTGTGAAGCCAGCACAATGCTAATTAGGGTGTTGTGGGTCATTTGTCAGGGTATTGCTGTTATGAGGCAATCAGAGTGTTTTTTGGCATGTTACTAAGCAGCACAAAATACATGTGGCTGGCTAGATATGGATACGGTCCCTAAAAGTATGATATTTTTTGTTTTTTATTCAGTTTTTAATTGTATAATGTAATAAGTCAGATTGCTCAGAAAGCACACCTCTCATAAACAAGTTTTGTGGTTGGCATCAACTGTTTGATGTTGTAGGACTTTCCTTTGCAGCCTGTTTCAGTTCTTTACAGAAATACAATGGCTGTTCTGTACGCTTTCATTTCTTGGGTCATCGTCTTGTTTCAAGGTTGACTTAAAGTTCAACCTCATTTTTTATGGCAGATGGTCTGAAATTCAAGCTTGCCAGGGCTCGAGACAGAAGAACAAGACATAGTCTGCCCATTAGCTGATATTGATGGTCTTTTGGTTTTGGGGTCCAACCAAACATTTTACCTTGTCTGTATCCCAAAAACTGATGCATTCACATTGTTATCTTAAGAATAGTCTTCATCCTCTGTCCTATAGGGCAAATTGGTGGTGCCACTTTTGGATGATTAACCTATATGCTCAGACGTTGACTGCCACTTAATTTGAAATCAGTGTGCGCTCTCATTGGATTATTGTAGAGTTCCTTTGCAGACTTCAAAAGCCACAATTACTCAATTACTAAAATGGCTTAACCAGACCACCCTTTTTCAGTTTAAGATGGGCCATCCAAGTTACGTTCTGTTTGTGTTATACTCATTGCTGGTGTTTGCTGAGGCAAACGTCAATATTACGGTTGCTCCTGTGAACAAACCCCTTAACCTTAAGTGTTAAATCACTAGATTTATGCTAAGGACATAAATGATATCTAAAATCACGCAGTTGCAGACTGATGTTTTAATACTGCTGTAAGCAATGAGACTTGGGCAAAAAAGCCCTTATAACCCCCAGGAATGGGTTTTCCGGATAACAACATATCTTAGCTCTTAAGAGCGCTCTGTGCTCTCTACGTGCAAGGTTACGAACGCTCGCCGTAATTCCACGTGCGTTTCCCAAAAATGCACTTAACACGAACGCATTCTATGTGCTACTTAAGAGGCGTTGTCCATTTCAGAGGTGCTGAAATATCACCTTATTTGAAATTGTATCCTGAACATTTAACACAATAATCGTCATCTGATGTGGATTAACAATCAAGACAAGTTTATATAAAGCACCTGCCTACAGTCTTAGGCAGTGACAAACTGGCTAAACAAAATAAACAAGAAAAAATACCTTTCACAAAGATGAAATTAATGTCCTTCTAGAGGAGGTAGCGCAAAACAAAGACATTATTTTCAGAGGAGTTAAAGGACACCATACAAAAAAGAATAAACAAAACATCTGTAAGGACATCGCTACCAAATTAACAGCAACCAGGGGTGTTAAAAGATCAGGCAAGGATGTCCGCAAGAGGTGCAAGCCTGGCAAAAAAGAAGAGGGCACTGCAGAGGACTGCAATAAAAAAAAACAGGTGGTGGGACCCCCGTTCTCACAGCAGAGGAAGAAAAGGCCTTGTCAATACTTGGCACAAGTGCTTCAAAAGGCATTAGTGGTGGTATTGACATCCATGGAGAAGTAGGGGTACCTCAACCTGAGCCTGAGTCAGTTCCTTCATGTTCAGAGGAACCATCAGTTTCACCAGCCATCTACCAGCACCTACCATCTCCTAGTCCTCCAAACAACCCTCGCAGGCCTCAGCCTCCAATATCAGTTGTCCACACTGCAGCCACAACACCTCAGCAGTCTGATAATGTCTGTACTTGCAGTAAGGACAGGAGAGGGAGAAACTAGATGTCTTGAAAGACATCAGACAATGCCTTAAAGAAGCCATTGAGAGGGACAACAATTTTCAACAGCAGCTCATTGAGCTCAAGAAGGCAAAGCTGGCCTTAGAAGAGAAGAGACTTGTACTTGAGGAGATGAAGACCCTCCATTTCTGTGTCAATTATCTTGCCAGAAGAGTCAGGTATGATTATTGTTCAATGGGGATTTATCAAGTTTCTGTCATTTCTTGTGCAATGTGAAATGTTTTCTTTATGTAGTTATGACTCAAGCCACTGTACAATGTGTTTTGCAGGTCCTGGGGAACTGAATAACCCAAATTAATAAAACTATGTTGTTGCAATGTTTTTGATGTCCATGTGTTGAACCAAACAAGGCCTATAGCCCAAATTAAATACTATAAAAAATCTTATGAGGTCTTCCAAGTGTTTTTGAAGTGAATGTCTAATGATTCATGATTATTTTCAGACATAAGCATAAAAGTTTCAATATTATTAATATAGACATTTATATATTATGGGTGACAGTAGCACAAATATATGTACTTTATCTAGCCAATAC
>JAZGTK010008000.1:0-18768 GCA_036877625.1 Ambastaia sidthimunki
TCAAGAACCTCCCAGAAGGAATACCCTTTGATAAAAAAAAGCAAATATCCAAATAAACAAAATGCAAAAATCCCCAAATACCTTTAGATGCCCAAAGGAAGTCTGCGGCCAGAGAGATGGTGTGATACATTTCTCCCTCATACTCTCAGCAGCTTCCCCTCTCTGCAGCAGAAAGCAAATGCTTTGAGACTCTGTGGCATATTTAATTAGAAGCAAGCTGTTTGCACTATCAGTGTGAGGATCTACCTCGCCAATCTCTCCTGAGTCAATCTTCCCCATCTCTGATTTTCTTTTCTATTTATGCTAGAATATTTAATTGTAGACAAAAGGTTACTCGGGCTGCATTCACTGCACACAGGCAGAATAATCTGCTTTAAAAGGCTTGACATTTTAGGCTTTTCAAAAAGGCTGAAAAAATTATATCCCTGCCTTTTGTTAATCAATGAAGTAGAACTCTTCTGAACAAAAGAATTTAATTGCTTGGTTGGTTTAATAAAACCAACAGAAATAGCTGCTTCCTCTGGGCTTTTTGTTTGGAGACACAGCACATGCGCCCTGCATTGTAATTCTATATGATTTTAGGGCAAAACTCTCATTTTTCTCTCATTTTCAAATCCAATTGAAACTCTCAGTCTGCCAGTAGCTTGCAGGGGATGCATGTGTCATTAAACCTGACTTTTACTGACTGCAGCCCCATCTATTACAATTTACAATTTCTATACTGCCCTTGTCTGGAAAAGAAACTGTGTATTAACGCAAATGATGGGGCAATAATTAGGAATTTCAATGAGAAGAACCCAGCTTTTGCCTTGTTTCCTGCGACTGCATATTTATCCTGGCCCATTTAATGAAACATATATAACAATACATTATTTGATTATATGTGTGAGCCTATTGCCTATTTAAGGTAGACTATACAGTATTTAGGAGAGACTAGGCTACCAGGATTAGTTGTCACACATTATACTCCGGTTAAGGTCAATTTCTATAGGCACATACCTTAAAGTCTTGAGTAAACACTACAAAATGCATTGCATTTAGTATTGGTATTTATCAGGCAAAAAGACACATACTGTCATACTGGGGCAATCTTGTTATACTGTATGGGGTAAGTTGTCACAATGAATAGCAGAAATAGCAATAAACTGTCCAGGGCAGCCGAAATTATAATTAATAATTGGTTATGGTTAAAATCTACCTTCAGTTGCCTGTTACCTTAAAGTATCTGTTTAAAATCAACATAAAACCCAAAAAAATTCAACAAACAAAACTGTTGGACAAAATATAGTTCAAGTTACATTGTGGCGTCCATATGTGACAACAAGCCCCGGTCTTATACTAGCATAAGTACTAGCCCATATTATGTCCTGGGCGAATTAGAGTTAGTTTTGGCTGCATTAATGTGGCTGCTTAAATGTTTCTGATTTAAATAAAGTATACCACGACTATACACATTCAGTCCAGTTGAACATTTATAAATACAGCCAGACTGTTATTATCGTTGTTGTTGTTGTGGTAATGTTTAAATATTATGTGCGAAACTGATGTCAAATGTGACTTACGTTTAACGTTTCAGCTGATGTTTTACGACAGTTGGCGACATGCTGGCTTATTTTGCGATAGGTCGCTCTCTGAAGTTCAGAAGTCACCATAACAACATCACATGGTCCTGACATTCAACAAGGAGTTAAAAGATATGATATCCGATGAGCAAAACACAGACTTATAGCAGATTAAAATGGTAGGTGCCACTTATTTCAGTTCATATTACACCGTGGTGGTCACTGTCGGGTTTAGTGCTTCATTTTGAAAGAAGAAAAACACAAATGGCATTAGCATAACTGCTAACTGCTCAGAGTGGCATTCACTGCTGTTTCTAACTCACTCTGTTAGAAAATCAATCGAGTTTAATCATTTGTACTTAATTTAATAACTCTATAAACTTTTAAAAAAGATTATTTAAAACCACTGACACTGCAGTGCATGTTATGTTAACACTAACATGCATTGCATGTTGCAAAAACATTAAAGATGAAAAATTCTGAAACTCTAGCCTGGAAACTCTAGCCTGAAAAACTATATCTGATATTTTTTTTATATCATTATAAAAATCTTCACAGCCTCTAATCAGAGAAGTGCATTGTGTTGGGATTGTAAAACATGTAATCACTTTTGTAAAAACAAAAACATGATTGACATGGCTGATGTGTAGTTGCATTGAATAATGCAAATTGCCTCTCAATTAATGCAAATTGCACAATTATGTGTTATTGTTTTACCATGTGTTTCAGGCTAGTACCATGGTGGCTGTGGGGCTTACCCTGACAGCCGCAGGGTTTGTAGGTAGGATACCAAATTATAATACTGATTCAGATCTATAAAGAAAAATACATTTTCATTGAATCATTAATTACGCCTAATTGTTTCTGTGTGTTTTTTTTTTCTTTAACAGCCCATTGTTGCAGATCGCTGTGCAATCATAGCGGTGTCAGGTAGATGATATTTTAGAAAGAATGTGGTCTCTGCTTATTTAAAGTCTGGGTCATTCTCTGAATTGGCTCCATGAAGAAAAGCATGTACTATGTACAATTGAGACTGACAAAGAATTACATTGCTGTTATATATATATATATATATATATATACACAAAGATATATATTTAAAACAATTATGTAGTTATGCAATAATTATGTAGTAATTGCAATAATAAAATTTATTGGTATATTTTCCTTTTCCTGTGCTTTCTTTTTTCATATGTAAAGCTGCTTTGCAACAATGCAATATTGTGGAAAATCATATATGTATAATTAACAAAATTGCAAAGAATGTAATCAAAAAGTGACCCGCATGAATTTTTTAAAGGTATTTCTACACTTTCCACTAATCCTACCGCTAACAAAAGCAAGATCTAAGACACAGAAAACTGATGATTTTAAACCATCCAGACTGAGGTGGGACGTTTCATCAAAATCATGATGTCATTAAACTCAAATCTAAATTTCAAAAGGTATAAAACTGCAGTATTTACAGGCCATTATTTTGGGTAGGTGGATCACCATATCTTGCAGCATAAATGAGGCTAAGGATTTACTTGATGGACAAATGAAGAAATAATAACTTCTCATCAAACATTTCCAAATGAGTCTGAATATGATTGAATCTTGTAATTGTTGACTATAAAGTTATACGTCACAGATTTTTAAGAAAACATGATCCTTACCTTTCATCAGATATAAATATAGCAACATTTCCTCCACATAATGTCCATACTTGATATTACAAACCAGTGGGATGTGTTCAGGCAACTATGTAATGTAGTATACTTAAATACATGAACAATATTATTTTTTATTACAAATTCTGAGAATATTTTCTGGATTACTTTTCATAAATTTTAGGAAGTCCAGGTTTTGGTGATTTCTTTTTTTTTTTAATTGTTTATGTAAGATATCAACATCAGGATTTTGTGGTGAATGTGATGACAATTACTATGGTAGATTTGTAAGTATATTTATACTGTTCACTCATGTCCAGTAGTAGGCAAGGAAAATATTTTGTAATGCAAGTAAATACCTCTGAATGTGTTAAACAGATTCTTCCAAAATACTTATCAGTTGTGTTGTCAAGGACTCAAAAATCATTAAGATAGTAAAGTTAAGATGGCAAATAAAAGTGAACAGTAATAATGATAATAATGACAAACTCAAAATAATGAATAAATTATTTTAAAAGATTGTCTGGAAGATCAATTGTTTATTTATGAACTACCTGCATACAAAACATATTGCACATCAAAACAACCAGAATGATCTTTAAAAAAACCCATAAGGACTAACAAACATCGTTTACAGAACAGAACATCTGGAATTTGATCTTTCAGTGCAGTTTCTGAAGTTCAGGCAGTTTAGTGTTAAAATTGACTGCGTAGATTAGTTTTAAATACTGTACAATTTAAAATAAATAAACCAAAAAAGGCTCCATTTGCAAAACAGTCTCTGCTGCCACCATTACAACGCAACAGGCAAAGGATAAAAACCAAATTTAATCTTACAAGTTCTGACAGGAAGTGTTTTACCATTTCAGTTGGACAGTTACCAGACCAGTTTCCAGACTAACATTATTTTTAAAGGTCAAGAAATGACTATTCAGTGCAAAACATCCTTTTTCTTGTAACCCCTCCCCATTGCAAAGTGTTTGCATATTAAAATGTAACAAAAAGCAGCTAAGGATGTCTGGGAGTCTTTCTGTAATCGCCATTTCAGGTTTTTGTAATTGTTTTTTATTCTATAGCCAGACAACTTAATCTACGCTCTGAAGGCACGACATCTGATGAGGAACATACTTAGTTGTGACTTAGTTTTTTTTTGTCTCAATTTTTTATTTTCAGCGTAATTATTAGTCCCATTGTGAAGGAACTAAAAAGTGCAATTGAGTTTGTGGAAGTCCATATGTCTATCTTTGGCAAGCTTGTACAAGCACTACTGTTAAATTGTAAAGGTTATGAGTTTGGAGTAATAAACTGAACTGACTCTGAACTGATTAAGAGACTCCATTGACCATGGCTGGCTTGGCTTTAGGTGCCTTATCGTCGGAAGCTTGTGAAGCCTTGTTTGGATCATCATCTTTGGTGCTGGGGCCGTTGCTCACATCTTTAGTGGGGCTGTGCTCCGATATGAAGTCCACTTGACTCTGCCGATGAAGCAAAACAGTAAAACAGCTGCACTGGTACAATAAAAACAAAAGTACACTTCACACTGTAGCTTTACATAGTTAAGATTTGTCTAAATACAGGGTTCCCACATTTTTTGACCAATTAAATTTCATGACTATTTCATTTGTTTCTGAATGGTTAAGGCCTTTATAACTCAGAGATAAGACTGCAGTTACAAAAAATGATATTTAGCCAATGAAGTATTTTATAGCCAAGCATAGTGACAGAGAAAGTGAATAAAATATTCATGACTTGTACAGGCCAAGGGGTAAAACAATAATTTCAGGTTTCACAGAAACAGGAACAAAAAGGTTCAGCCTGCATCCCCATGGTAACGACTGGTTATATAACCAGCAGCAGAAAGTGATTTAATGCTATTAATGTTTAAGACTAACAACCTGAGCAACCTAGGTTGAGTAAACCAACCCAAAAATTACAGTTACTACATTTGTGAAGGATTATCAAGTCAAACATTTGTCTTTGGAATATTGTGCATATATCATTAAAAACTATTTAAAAATAAACAAATATAGTCACCATGTCCTTCTTGTTCTTTCTCAGATCTTTCGGGAGTCTCTGCCTGCTTTGAGATTCGGCACGTGATATGTAGTCAGCCACAGTAACTGCAACAAATAAATTATTAGCATTTATAAAACTTTACATTTTGGGCTTAATCCATCTAAAAGATTCCTTTGCAGGGTTTGCAATGAAAATGTCAGTATGGAAATTGTGTTTAGTCATCAAAACAAACTAGTAACATTATTTCAAATGGTCAGTTCACCAAAATAATTTTGTCACTATTAATTTAATCTTATGTCATTTGAAACTCAAATGATTTTTATATTTAACATTATAAAAATAATGTTCACACTCTTTTCCATATAATGAAAGTGAATAGCAACAGACACTGTCCCACTTAAAAAATGACTTAAAAATACTAAGACTTGCTGCACTATGTAGTTCTGAAGTCACACAACGCTTTGTGATAAACATCAAAATTTAAACTGATGTAGACTGAAAACTCCTGCTGAAAAATACAGCTCTTAAATATTTAAGATGTGCCACCAGGTTCGACATTAGTGATGCCAAACAGCACCATTCCAATTTAAGACCTGAGAGTGTGGAAGACTGTTAGCAAGTAAAAATTTAAATGTCAATCTGTTCCTCACACAAAGCTATCATAAATAATTGTAGTAACACAGTGTCCTATGGACTTCTTGTAATTTTGGTTTGTTATTGTTGGAGCTCAACAGTGTCTGTAATAGTGATTCATTTTTATTGCTTGGAAAAGAGCTACTGAGAGATTCCTTAAAATATCTTTTTTGTCCCATGGGTTTAAAACAACATGTAAATGACAGAATTTTAATTTCTGGATAAACCGTTTCTCTTAGGTAAAGAGACCACCATGCTTTAACAAATCATGCAAATCAACACCCTATAGCTTTATGAAATTGGCATCAACACTTCACTTGTATAACAAATTAGAATTAATGGATTCACCATTTTAAGCATTTTAAAAATCATAACCTTATACTAACACGTGATAAAGAACAAGTTTCTGGCTCAAAAACATTCAGCTGAACTTTCAGAAAAAAAACATATGACCACAATGCAGTGTTTCCAAATCACATGGCATCCTGTGTATTTTCATGTTTTAACTTTGACTCCTTTGTAATATTGAATCTGAAGGCCTGACATTACTGGCAGGCAGTGCCATGCAGCTTGATTAATACGCCGTGTTAGTTCATACTAGTTACCTGGCTGCCTCTCTTCAGGAGGGCAGAAACGACGACGACGGCTACGATTACGCCGCTGCGGTTTAGCTTCGACATCATCTACAAAAGATTGGTGAAATACCTGACCTTAAATATAAATGACCATTTTGGGAAATTGCCTTTTGGGATTTCTTGTTAAAGGTATATGTGGGACTGGCTGAAGTTGATTTGTGTAATCAATGTCGGAAGTGAATATCTCACGCTGGATTACCAAGACCGTTCTCGCTGAGGGAGGCATTATCAGATTCGCTCATGCCGTCCATAACTGTGGTGTCTTCGTCAGTGCGGCGGCGACGAGAGCGTCTGCGGCGGTTGGTGTTCGTCTGGGACTCGCTGGCATCTGTGTCTGCTGTCTGATCTGTCTCTTCCAGCAGACTGTATGGGTTTCCATCTGGATCTTTCAAAACTGACAAGAAACCCTAAGACTTAGTAAAGTAAAAGCACAAAGGATCTTGAGCCACACAATTTAAGTAATGCTAATGTCTGTAGAACAAATGATGACTTACATGTTGAAATTTCATGAAGTTTGTTCTAATCCCTAACCATTAGTGTTCACATTGATATTAATGACTCTTGCTTCAGCAAACATCAATAAATATGTAACATTAAATTAATTACATTAAGTTACATTAAGTTACTATATCTTGGATATTCAGGTTACATTAAAAAAAACTACACCATTTTCAGCTAGATTAGGTATGGCCATACAAATCCGATGCTATGGATTTGGATAAATTAAGGAAATTAATCACATATTACTAAGATTTGCTGAGAAAAGTCTCCAGATGAAGATTAATTTCAATACACTTCTATTGTGTTTTTTTACAGCAAGCAGCCAGCCATTCTTGGCATGATGGTACTTGCTTGATTAGATCTGATAGAAGGAAAATGTCTTATTACAGAACATATGTACAAGTCTGAACTTTTTTTTTTTCTGAACAATTTTGTTAGTTTGAACAAAGTGCACTACGCAGGAGTATGGACTCACACAAAAATAATCTCTTTCAATCATTACTTATTATCCACTAGAAGCATCTGGTGGCGCATTTTTTATTTCAAGTAAATTAACTTATTATTTACAGACAGTTATAAGGATATACTTTATAATCAGTGTGAAAACAAATGTTTGATATTTTGTAAGGTAATCAGTTTACCTGAGCTAATGGAGTTGGACACCCCTCTTCCCCGGCCTCGGCCCCCAGGTCCTCCACGTCCTCGGCCTCTCCCCTCTCCCGGTCTCCTATTGCTGTCCCTCTGCTGTCTGAAAGCCCGCTCAGGCTGTTCTCCTGCCAGGGACCAGTCACTCAGCTCTTCCTTGCGCTCCGAATCAGTCTCAGAGGCATACGAGTGCTCAGAGTTAGTGCCTGGGGACCGCATGCAAACTAAAGGTTACTTTACTAACCATACAAATCTGCCATTAGGCAAAATTTGTGTGCTTGATAAAACAGTTTGGCCAGATGTGGAAATAATGCCATTATAATACCATAGCCAGAGGTGTATCCAGGACCCCGACGGCCACGCCCCCTGCCAGTATACAAGCGGTTGTTGTGAAGCAAGGCATTGGCGACACTCTCATCAGTGGTGTAGCCCTTGTCTTTGTCTGGTCTGTTTGAGACAGGCCTGTAACCCATTCCGATCTGACGCAGCTGCTCATCAATCTGCAGCCGCTCCAATCGCAGCTGCTCTACCTCCTGCACAACGCAAAAATGTTACTACCTCTTACTACCACAGCTCCTTTTATTACCACATTTAGTTTTTTCATACTTACATTCAGGTAAGCAATATGATACTCCAGCAGGACCTGTACATTGCCAATATTGTCCTTTGTTCCAACAAATGTAAATGGCACCATTCCCTATTAACAAATAAGTAAATGCATTACTTGTGTGTAGTACGTCTGTGCTACTTTCAGGGGCAAGTCTTGTGAAAGGCGTCTTACTTCTTGTCGTGGGAGTTTGTTGTCATTGTCACCTTCGATGCGCACTCTTACAACTCCAGATTTGTCAACAATCTCCTGGATAACTTTGCCATTTTTTCCAATAACCTTTCCTACAAAGAAGAGATGTGTACCAACATAACAGCTCAATTTGTTTACGCAAAGTCCGGTTGTAGTGTTGTCATGAGGTTTCAAGGCAGCAAGCACAATTTTAGTGTGAAATTATTTGTCTTGGTAATCTTGAAATGTAACAAGTTGGTTTTGAAACAACATTCCGATTTTACAACCCCTCCCCCAAAACCCTATTCCAGATTTAAAATCAAGTATGTATATTTTTCCTTGCTAAATAATTAGTTTCGTTTTGAAATAAAAATTAAACAGAAAATAACATACCGACAAGATTGCGAGGAATTTGAACAGAATCTTCCACAAATTCAAGATAATTCCTTGCTTTCTGTACTGCCTCAGATGTCTAAAACACATTGTTTAAAATGAATCGGCTTTATTTCATAACTTATTAAAAGAATATAAGAATATGTTCTGTGATTAACATAACAGATGGAAAGCTAACACACTTCTCCGTAAATCCTGAAGGTTCCGGTCTCCTTGTCCAACTCAATCGCTGTCACTCCCAGCACCTTTCTGGCTTGCTGGATGTTACTGCCATGACTTCCGATAGCAAGACCCATGAGGTCTTCTCTCACTGTGAACTCTTCCTGAAACGCCGAGGCCAGCTGCTTTGTGCTCTACACAGGAATACACAGAAGTGCTTCAAGATCATTTGACACTTTTCACCCTTGTGTTTTTGAGGAACCTAAAAGAAGCTATTTTGAAGTATGTTGGTAATCACACAACGTCAACAATTACCAATTAATAGTGTATGAACACAAAACCACTGAGAGATTTTTCAAAATTTATTTTTGTGTTTCACAGAATAAAAAAAGGCAGGTTTGGCATTACATGAGGCTGAGTAAATTATAAATAAATTATCCCTTTAACAGTTTCACTCAGACATTGAAACTAAACACAGCATCTGGTTTATGCAAAGTACCATTCCTGCAAAGTACTAAAATATTACATGAATGGCCAATGGACAAGAAAATACGAATAACACTACTGTAATATTTTTAAAAAACACAAACACAACAATGAATTATGAGCTGCAATGAAAGGTTTTACCTCAAGATGTTTTGTGGCCTCTTCATTCCTGGACATGAGCAGAAGTTTGGTGCGAATGCTGCGTAAATGCATGTCACTGAGCAGCGAGACACGCTTGACTGTGGCTTCCTTCATGGACTGGAGGTGTTAAGAGATTACAATAAGCATTTGTGAAAATCAAAACAAGCTCTAAGAAGTTTCTCAGTAACTGGGGGACTAACCAGAACAACGAGTTGGCTTTCCTCCGTGCTATAGAACACCCGAATGGCTCCGACTGCTTTTTTGAAATCTTTGTGGGCATGCTCATTCTCGCAGCTGACACAGGCAAACAATGTAAAGAAAAATTTGTATTCTGTATTTCGTAAAATCATAAAATGCATTCGCCCAATAAAGGTTGAATAAGAACATAATTTATATGGGTGAAAAAAACATGGCTAAATTATTTTAAAAGTGTGTAATTTGTGCCATTTGTTGTTTACTCACGCTGCTCTGAGGTCATCGGGGACAGGAACAGTGGACTTAAAAAATGTGTTCTTCGTCACAGCTTTATTACGATTCACTGGGCGGAGACGTTCAAATGTTACTATTTCATTGTAGGTTGCATCACAAGCAGCGTATTCAATCACATAGAACTGTAAGAAACAAAAATGAAAGTACATCAGAGCTCAACTAAAGTGCTGAGTAAAAACGAAAGTGTAGTAAGCAATTTTCACACTTACATCTCCTTTCATCATGCGTACTTTAGCGAGCCACCAGCCGCAAGGCTCCTGTTCATTTGCTTTGGAGTAGATCTGAACAGAGAAAGCTTTCTGTAACTCAGTGTGGAATTATGGAGGCAGAGAAAGTACAGTACTAATAACACAATTTAATCACCTCCACCTCTTCCCCTTCAATGATCTCCTTCTTGGCATCACAAGGAGGTAGTAACCGCACATCACTGAAAGGGACTTGTCTTTCAGGTTGCCAGCTAAAAGAAAACCATCATAATGGTCTTCCAAATCTTGTTTTTAAACATAATATTGTCAAAAGATTGCAAACTATAACCATTCACTTACTTATTTTCAAATGTAATGGAGAGTGAGTCATCACAAACATCTTTGACAAAGCCCTGAAACAAAACGATTTATTAAAAATAAACCAAAAACCAAAGACAACAAACTTAAGCAATTTTTGACAATTCTGCTGCACATTTTCAGTGGTATACAACCAAACCTCTATCCTTATCGCACAGCAAAAGAAAAATTTAAGATTTATGAGTCTGTAGTCTGTTTTGAATGTAATGTAGAAGAAAGACTGTGCAACTGTGAAATTACGCAAAGCCAATAAACACAATACAACTACATTACATTGCCTCCACTGACTGCATACACAAACCAACACAAACAGGGACATTGTAGTCCCATTTACAATCAAATGAGGTTTATCAACAAAAAATGTAACACAATAAGCAGAAAATTCTATATTAAACACTGAGACCTGTAATATATTCAACACTAACATTTTATTGCATTTTTTTGTCAAAATGCAAAAAAGGGCTTAGGTGCCAGAACTAAGAATTTACAGTAGCATTTGTGCCTTATCAACAGCTGCCAAAAAATATTATTCAAAGTTCAACAAACTGGTCAGCACAAAACTAGCAGTGCTAAACAGTGTTTCTGAATGATATGACACTCCAAAATGGGAGCTGGTATCTTTTAAACCTCGTCTCAAAATAGAACCTGGGGTAAGATAACTGTCGTGCCGAATGACAGCTGCAGATGGACATAGAACAGCTGACATGCATCAAGATAAT
The DNA here is from genome assembly GCA_036877625.1 of Ambastaia sidthimunki. Lineage (NCBI taxonomy): Eukaryota > Metazoa > Chordata > Actinopteri > Cypriniformes > Botiidae > Ambastaia > Ambastaia sidthimunki. Next base: position 11,373 of record JAZGTK010008000.1, read on the forward strand.
CATGGGTTATAATGGCGTTCAAATAACTATATGATGAGATATGATGGAATATTAACTTAAATCAGACTTTCCAAATCTGCCTCTCCTTATATGCTAAAAATATACTGCAAGTAAAAAGCTTTAAAAAAAGAAAATCACATATACAAACAATAGTACACACAAACATATTTATTTTCAACTGGATTTAAAAACAACCCAAACATAGACAGAAAATAATAATAATAATAATAATAAGGTCCTACAATACACACTGTTAGTCATTTCTGACCACACCTTAAAAAAAGAACTTCCTGGCGTACTTTAGTTTCTTTTTTGATTGAACCTTAACAGCTTGTTAAATTAATTATACACGATTTAAAATACTAGTTTCCAATGTGTTTTGATATGATATTATAGCAAAATCTAACGAATTCGACCGAAGTTCATATTTGTTTGTAACGCTCCATTAAAGACTTTGAAGAACTACTTGGGTAATATAACATGCATGTCCATTTATAAAATATGTATTATATGTATATGAATAAAAAATCTGTCATTTAATGCAACGCCTAACTTAAGAATGTTACTGCCAGTTCGCAGATATGGCAACTGACAACACAGAAATATTAATCCTAATTTAAATCAGCTTCTCCTTCTTCCCAAACTTCGTGACTAAATATAAGTACATAAAAATGCTAATGTTTATTATCTGTTGACAGTTTTATTAATTTAAATATCGTCCGCGCGCGGCTGCTAACGGGCTAAAGGCTAAAAGGGACGTTGATCCGAGCACTATTTATATGCGCTAGAACAACAAGACGAAGATCGTTTTACATGATTACATTAAAGGTTTCGCTATCTTTGTTGTGTTAAAAAAGCAAATACACCATTAAAGTAAAAATGAATGAGGTAAAAATGATGTATTTACCTTATAATAAGCTCCATTGGAGCCACGGACCTCCACTGTCAGTTCCTCCATGTTGAGCGCGCAGGGGATGCTGGGTAAAGTTAGAACTCTCCAGGGCTAAGCATTGAGCCCTGAGGAACTCCTTACATATACTTATAATACTCTGATACTCCACACTCCATAACATCACTTAAATACTCACACTATACACTTACATTGAGTTGTGTAAATTGCTTACAAAGTATTTAATACATATTACATAACTTTATGACCTATTTTTATTTATAAGTTTTAGTTTAGTTATGTTTGTTTTTATTTTATAACAGGTAAATGTTACCTTTCAGTGAAAAAATACATAATTAATTGCTTTATAAGTATAGAAATAATTTGTTATCTTAATTTTTTAAATTTGTTAGAATAATTTTCCTTTTCATTTATATATTTCAAAACCAATATGGAATGAACACATCTATTACATGCATTGGAAGTGTAGCTTATTCATCAATGTTATGCAACAGTCAACAAAGCCTTTATTTAATTGTTTGTTTGATTGTTTATTTGTCTGTTTGTTTATGATTTACCTCCCTCCGACTGAACTTCCTGAAAATTAATATGTATTTCAATCTGCAGTAAGAACAAGCTTGTGTGAATCCCTACTGAAAAAGTAGTCTAGTTCAAAAAAAAGAAGAACACTGGAGAAATCTGCTACTGACATCTAGTGGTAAAATGCATAAATGAGCACAAAAGAGCAAAACAGCGGCGTTTTAATAATGTTATATGATAATATTAACAGTGTATTTACATTTATCATTACCATACAGTATATATCTTAGAAATATAATCATAATCAGAAGAATTTACATATTTACAGACATATACACCTGTGCAAGGAGGCAATGTAATGTACGGGGGGTTATGATGTATACAGTAAATGGTAACATGTAGAGATTAATTTACATGAAATGTAATTATGTACACAGTCAGAGTAGAGGTAGACAGAGGAACATTGCTCTTGTGAAGCAGATAACTGTTTAAGAGGGAGATGGCCTGGGGGAAAAGCTACTTCTTTGCCTAGAAGTTTGGTATTCTCTGAAGTGTAGACCAGAGGGCAACAGTTCAAAGAAGTAATGTCCAGGGTGCGTGGAAACCAATGATTTTTTCTGCCCTTTTCTTCACTCTGGATGAGTACAAAGCACCAATAATCCTCTCAGTCGTTTGAACTGTTCATTGTAGCCTTTGTAGGTCTGATTTGGTAGGTGAGCCAAACCAGACAGTTTTTGAAATGCACAAAACAGGAAGTATAACCTTTGCTGTGCTTTCTTTACAACGGAGTCAATGTGGGAGTCCACAGTGGCCACAGTGCTGTTCAGAATGGTAAGGGAAGGAAGTAATGGGGGGTGGGGGTTCCACCTGAAGTCCACTATCATCTCCACTGTCTTAAGTGCATTCAGCTCTAGGTTAATTTGAATGCACCAGACAGACTGCTGTGCAACCCCCCGTCTGTAAGCAGATTCATAATAGATTGATGTGGTATCATCTGCACATTCAAGAGTTTGACAGGGGGGACTGCTGAGGTACAGTCATATAATTAGAAATATAATTTAATTAATTAGAATTTAATTAATTATGTAACGAGGAGTCCAGAGACTGCGGATCCATATGCAAGCAATTTATTATCGTAGTCAAATAGGCAGGGGTCAATCACCAGTAAACAACAACACAGTAGGTAATCCAAACTCGTAATTGATAAACAGGCAGATAATCAGGGCAGGCAGCAAACAATCAGAATCCAATAAACAGTCCAGGTAACACATAGGGAAATATACACAGGAGAAAAACGCTCAGAATTGTTCACCAAAGCAAAACAAGACTTCCCAACAAGTAAGAGTTCTCAGGGAATATTTATATGGTCCTTAATGGCCGATGGCTTGCACCTGTGAAGGCCGTGACCCAGGTACGGGGCTTATGGGAAATGTAGTTCATTAGAACTCTGGCGACGGTTCCCGCTGGCGATTATGAGAGGAGACCACAGAGACCGGATTCGTGACAAATTAGAAATATAATACATACATACAATTGGAAAGTGTTTTGTAAAAACGTAAACCTTGCAGCCTGCATTACAAACTTGTTACACACTTCCACTTCCATTAAATGAACTTTATGCATACAGTTTAGATTTATATTCATATTTGTCATGAATTGTATGCATGGCATGCAAAGATTAAACATGCTCCTCATATTTGGATGTCTTGATTTGGCCTTATAAAATTCTTCAGCAAATGTTAGTGTCAGTATAAAATATACAAGAACAAGAACCCCTGCAAGATTCTGGAAATAAATATTTGGGGCCCTGCAATCATCCTCTTCCCACAAGTTTAAAATCTTTAGGCAGAAAACTTAAGCATGTGCCAGTAAAAATGTTTGACTGGGTTCACCAGCACACCACTATATAAGCGTCTGACTAATAGTATTCCCCCATGTGCAGACTTAAACCAGTTTACGAATTCCATTATGCTAAGCCCAAATACTCTCCCTGATGATGAATGATTATAAAAATACATAATCTCCTGTTGTACCATCATTGCACTTTGACAAGAACATTTTATTCATACTATCCAACTTTTCCCTTATTATAAAAATAAATTACTGGCCTCAGTAATCAGATATACAGGTTGGCTGTTTCTTGAGTTAAACGCAAGTTCTGTTAGAATTTCATTTTTAGGAAGTACGCATACACACCAAGATATTGAAGTCCCTTTTTAGTTGCAATGTTTTTATTGCATTTATCTACAAAAATCCAATGGTGTCTGATAAACTCTGTCAGAAATGGCACTTGATATTAAACTCCTTTTGATTTTTGATTTTAAATACAATGATTTTAAATACAAATTGTCTCAAATGTTCTCTCAATACACAGCACCTCAGTATTGCCTTTATCTAATAAAATACACAGAGCTTTTAAATTTTTTCAGTCAGATATGGTATGGAGCTCATTGTTTCAAATTCTCTTTTTTAATGAAAACACTGTGTCAATCAAAAACACCATGTCATCATCTTTTGTCAACATTTTCAACTTAAAGCACTGCAGTATGTTGACAATTTGAAAACACATTTTTATTCCAAGATCAGTCTTGCGCAATGAAACAAAATTATATATATTTTTTTTTATAATCGCACAAAACTGGAAAGTATGTATTAGACTAAATTAAAACTGTGAGCATATATTAGTTTGTGCTCCACATGTCTAATTTGTCTTGAATCTGCAATGTATTTTTAGCTATAATTGAAAATGAGCTGTATATCTTTTTTAGGTGAAGGGTAATTTATCAAAGTCCATTGTTCCTCAGTGACACTTCAGTCCTCCAGCTAACAAGGCTTTGGGAGCCAAGGGCTCGAGCCATGGTGAGCAATTCTGGTGTACGGATGCATTTTCACTTTTTTGTTGCTAATTGTAGCTCCCTTTCTATTGAACGGTGAGTCGAGTGAAAGAGCTTGTTGGCTCGATGCAGTGAAGCGACCAGGCACTCTCTGGCTATTATCAAAGATACTCTTGATCTTTTCAAAAGCAGGAAAAGCAGATTTTTTTCTCTCTTGTATAGGAAAAAAGTAATTTGCAATGCATCCATTAGTTCTTCATTAATGCAAGATTAAATTGCACTGCAAATCACATATGCCTTTGGATGATTAAAGGGTGGCATTTTAGAGGCCAAACCTAATTACTAGTCCAAATGAATGAAAGTAAAAAACAGGCATGTTTTTACATAAGATAGTGTGGTTTGTAATTAGATTGAAGCTAATTCCACTATTTCATCTCTTTTAATAAGATGAAACTGTCCTCAATTTTTCCCTCGTTTTTGTGAAGCTGTTCTGTAACAGCTCCAAATGTATAGTTTCGATAATACAGAGAGTTTATAATAATGAAATTTCCAAGTAACCTGCTACAAGTGACTATTCTGCCTGGTATTTAATACACATGGGAAATGAGGGAAGAAATGGTTTAAGTTTGTGAAATTATGTTTCAGATCACATGCTGCATTTTTGTCACAGTTTATCAGAGAATTTCTAATGCAGATGTTTTCAGTCATGTTTGTATGATCAGTCATATGTTAACCCCTCAATGGTCAGAAGGTTTGATTTAGGTATATCATAATATAGAGACTGTTTCTGTCCCTAACACATGGCTAAAACAAGACGATTACATTACATTAAATCCCACAGTAATTTTGGAGGATGAGTCCTCAAAATATTGTTATATAATACTGTTATAAACATGAACCTTCTTCAAAAGGCAAAAGGGGAGGTGTTGCTACACTTTATAGGAATACTTTTAAAGTTACCAAGAGATCTGATTTCAGATACAATTCTTTTGAATATAATGGTTTTCAATATAACTTAATCTGTTGTAAATGATAATTGTAACGCCCCTGTTGAACTGTTAGTTTGGTTTCTTCCACTTTGTAACATCCCTGTTGAACTGTCAGTTTGGTTTCTCCCACTTGTATGCCCATATTTGGTCTTCCTGTCCTTGTTATGTGTAATCACTATCACCTGTCTGTGTAATTAGTTTGCTTTATAAGTTGTTTCCTGTTTAGTGTTGGTTGTCCGGTATTGAAGTTATCCTGCCTTGTTCCTGCCTTGTTCCTGCCTTGTTCCTGCCTTGTTCCTGCCTTGTTCCTGCCTTGTTCCTGCCTTGTTCCTGCCTTGTTAATATCCTGCGTTTCTTAATTTTTTTTTCGGTTTTGTCCAGAGACCATTTTGTTTACTTTGTCATGAATGACCCGTCCTTTCTCATCCTCCTGCTGGAGCAGGGGGGCGCTCTCTTGAGGACCACACTAACGGCTTTGTGTTCCTTTCGGAATTTACGCACTACCAGGACCACAACCATTGTGGGTTCTATCACGCTGGACTCAACGCTGCCACTAAAGTGCAGCTGTCTGGGGACGGTCCTCGAAAGAGCCTTCTTGCCTATATTTTGATTTGGTGCTGGCGTCCTGCGGATCACCCATGACCATTGAGATCGTCGCGGAGGATGACAGCCCCACTCCAGACCCAGTGCCCAGCCCTTTATCATCCCAGAGTGCAGAGCCACAGCCTGAGCCCACCGCTGACGGAGAGCTCAAGCCCCAGGCGACTGACGAGCCATTGCGGGAAAGAGCGACAGAGCTGAGGATCGTCTCGGACCTAGAACCTTATAAGACCAAGTTTGAGTTCAATTGACACATGCTCTCTACGTCAAACACTAAAAAAATAATTTATGCATTCATGACATCAAGACTTGATTATTGAAAGGCTGTACTTGGTGGCTGCCCTGCAGGTTTAATTAAAAAACTCCAGCTAGTTCAAAATGCAGCAGCCAGAGTTCTTACAAGAACAAACAATTATGACCACATTAGACTATTTCTGTCAACACTACACTGGCTGCCTATCAAGCATTGTATACATTTTAAAATTTGGCTGATCACTTACAAGGCCCTAAATGGTTTAGCTCCTCAGTACCTTAGTGAGCCCCTCTCTTATTACAGTGCATCACGATCACTGTGATCAGAATATCGTGGCCAGTTAAGAATTTCAAAATCAAGCATCGTTGGTAGATCCTTTTAAATTTGCCGTTCAGACTCTGGAACAGTCTTCCCAGTGTTGCCTGGGAGGCAGATACACTATGTCAGTTTAAATCTAGATTAAAGACCCAACTCTTTAATCAAACCTACACATAGGTCTATGGATTTACCACTCAAATCACTTAAAGGATTGTTAGGCTACATTAATTAGGTAAACCGGAACCAGGGACACTTCCCATAAGATTGAATGTGGCTGGTAATATGATGGACTTTCTTATTAAATGAACATACTTACCTACCTTCTGTCACAATCTCTGTTTGTAACATTCTTCAGTGCATATTGTCACAAAATCAGACCTGTCAGTTTGAAATCGATATATATTATAAATCATAATTATCAGCTCTCCGTTTATATCCAAGAAAGTTACAAATTGCAGCTTTAACATGCCAAGGGAGAACTGGCCTTCCCAGTTGAGTCTTGTTTCTCCCAAGGTTTTTTTTCTCCATCTATACATCATTGGAGTTTTGGTTCCTTGCCACACTGTTGCCTTGCTTACTGGGAGACTGCTGACATTTAACATAGCTTAGGGTTTTATAAATTGTTAATATTGCTTCTAACAAAATAATATAATTAACAGTCCTAAAGACTGTTTTGTTATTTTCTTGTCTCCAATCTCTTACATTGTGTAATGGTCAGGTATTTGTATTGTGTATATTTTGTGTTTGTATGTATTTTTTTAGTATTGTGTGTATTTTATGGTATTATTGCAAATCACTTATATCCCTGTCTGGGGGGTAAGATGTTATTTTTGTGCCATCGCCATGTAAGTTTGAATGGCATATCTTGCTTAATATGATACCTATCATGTTAACTGAATACATGTTGCATAGTTTCAGAAGTAAATACTGTTTTAGTTGGCAGTCCGAATACATTACCCTCTCATAGACCACT
>JAZGTK010008001.1:0-18768 GCA_036877625.1 Ambastaia sidthimunki
GTAAGTGAGATTCTCAGTGGTGATGGAATGAATGTAGCTGTAAGTGAGATTTCTCAGTGGTGATGGAATGAATTGAGCTGTAAGTGAGATTCTCAGTGGTGATAGAATGAATGTAGCTGTAAGTGAGATTCTCAGTGGTGATAGAATGAATGTAGCTGTAAGTGAGATTTCTCAGTGGTGATGGAATGAATTGAGCTGTAAGTGAGATTCTCAGTGGTGATGGACGTCTTTCATGTACTGAGTGGCTGCAGGGCAGCTTGAATGACGTGCTGCTGGAGTGAATTGTTTCTCTGCATTACAGTGTCATTGTGGAGTATTTCAGAGATGAGTGTGATTCCCTCAAGGCTGTGGGGGGAAAGTAAGAGTATTATTTATTGAGCATTACTGTACATACTGTACATAATGGTACCTTCTGCTGGTCAATAGATGCTTTTATGTTTTTGAAGATGGATGGATGCTCCATCCAACAAATGTTATTGAATGTTTTCACACACACCACTAATGTATTATTTTCTGTCTATCTCTTTCTCACTTATAATTTTTTAAAGGGGCCCCATCAGACTCTTATATTTCCAAACCTGTCTGGTCTGGGTTCTGTCCGGTTCAGTATTTTTGTGCTGCATATAAACAATGTAAAGCCCTAATACTTACAAATGTAAATACATTATATACACCTGGGCCTCTTGTTGTCTAAGACTAGTTATTTAAATGAAATAACACGCAGAAGACACACACGTTTACTAATCTAAACTTATCTTTACTCATCTCAATAGGGACATTCCATACACTTCCATTGTTTTTATACACAGCTAGTTATAAACAATATAACCCAACCTTAACATAAAATGTCTGCATTTTTACAAGTAAAATTTTTTATTTACTATGTTTTTATAGCATTTTCACAGGTAAGTGCTCAGATTTGTCAGGTTTTGCAGACTTTTGGGTAAAAATTGGTGGTGAAGTAAACCCCCCCACACACAAAGGAAATGACATCCAGGCTGTGAGGCCAGAGGGGCCGGTGAGAGGGTGTCGACAGGGTTTAATGGCATGTGTGTGTGGGACGGTTTTTGTCCCTGTGGACGAGGTCTGATCTTTCAGTCTGTATTTAAGACAGCTGGTGAAATCTCTCTTACACACCAGTGACCTCAAGCTTTGGTAATAATGAGACACAGGCTACTGTCAACAAATGAACACACAGAGCTGAGAAATAAGTTAAGGACTTTTGTAGACACAAGGGTTTCATACTAAGGTAATGATAATTACTACGGCCCTGCCCAAAACCTAACCCACACACAAACCTGTTACATTGTTAGATTTTAAACTAAGCCTGATTTGGCCAGTTTCTGTTTGTGATGACAGTTTAAATGTCATTAAATGTCCCATTTTAAACGCGCTGTGATGATGTCATAAGTGCTGATTGGTTGGCTGTGAAACTGAGTGTTTTGATGTCAGCTGGTGGCTGTTGTTGTAATTTTCTTGAGTGAGATTAAAACTCTCAGGATTGTCAAGTTTCAGGATTCCTTTGTTTTCCAATGAGGTCACATCATTCTGATCCAGAGTGAAATCAATTCCCACCATAGTCAGCAAAACTCTTCCAGAAGGAAAGCCAAGCCCAGATGGAAAGTTTTTGCTCCAGCTCTGATTCCGTCTTTGTCTTAAACGGTTCAAAGTACGTAAGGTCGTTCTTGAATCAAAAGTAAATAAAACTCTAATGTGCTTAAGTGTAAATGTGTATTGTGTTACACATCATAAACTTGCTCTGTAATCAAAGGTAATTGTGTTCATTAAGGCATTTAATCTGATAGTCCAGCTGTGTGTGTTTGAATGTGCTGTAGTTTAGTGCACTCTTGATTGTGCTGGTCTTTGGATTTCCTCTGAGAACGTGTTGGATCGAATCGTCCATTCCATTCTCATTTTCCTTCCCTCTCTCACTATAACTTTAATAACTCATCCCAAATGTTGTCTTACACACCCGGTTTGGAGCTGTTTTGGGGCGGTGGGTTAATCAGAAGCAGGTTTGTGAGTCTTTCCACGCCCTGTACAGTTGGGTCACGCTCACATAACGCACCGGACAGCGATGGAGTGATTTTAGATGGCTTACATGTGCTGTACGCCCTCCTTTCATTAGAAAACAGTCAAAAAGATCCTAAACACACACACAGCCAAAGACTCCTGGAACTCATTTTAACTCCCACCCACCCACATTTTTGCTGTCTGTGCCAAATGCTCTCATTTGTATTGGGCCGTAAAGCTTATGTTTACATATATAGGTGAAACAATTAGTTCATACAAATCATACCAGAGTTATGATTGTTTCATTTATTTATTGATGTGTGTGTTTGTGTTTACCAGTCTGAAATTGTTATTGTTAAATGTGTCAATGGTACAGATGTAATCTATAATTTGGTTTGAAAAGTACATGACAGATCAGGTGTTCAGCCCGTGTGTGTGTTTTTGACATCTCTTTATCTCACCACAGCAGTCAGTTCAGAAGTAACCATTTGTCATTTCAGCTGTCAGGTCAGATTTTACAGGAAATGTTCGTCTGAAAACAGACAGATGATCTGGGCACTATATTGACATGTTTGGAATTTAAATTTGTGTTCCTGTAGCTCAACTGGTAGAGCGTTGCGCTAGCAGCGCAAAGGTTGTGGGTTCAAACTCAGGGAACGCAAGTACTGATAAATGTGTACCTTGAATTCACTGTAAGTCGCTTTGGATGAAAGCGTCTGTCAAATGAATAAATGTCAATTTACAAAGTCATTTTATGTTTTAAACAGGCGATTGAGAGGCAAAGGTTACAGATTGCAGCTTTCACAGCATTAAATAAATCTGATCATGTCAAAAGAAAGGCAATAAATTACCTGACGGTATAACTTCTGTTCTTTAAACTTTAAAGAATGTGTCATTTGTTCAATTTTAAGATGTATTTATGTTAAAGAGTTTGTGTGTCTGTATGATGTTGTATTAAAATGATCACATGACACACTGACGCAGGACACTGTTGAACGTGCATCTGCTGAACGTGCACTTTCTCCTTCCTTCTGTCCTTCATTCATCCCTCTTTTACTGTTACAGCTATTTCCTGTTTTCCATAATCTCTCTCTCTCTCTCTCTCTCTCTCTCAGTAGACATATGTATTAGGTCTGATCTGTTCTTTGCATTATGCTGTATGTTAGGATGTTACAGGGCTGTTTTCTGCAGCTCTTCATTAAACTTAAAAAGACGCCATAAAGATGGAGTTTGAACCCAAGGGTATTAAATTGAGCAAAATATCATTGAAATGGAAAACAGAAATATTTTCAATAGTGATCTTTAAAGGAAAATGTGGCTCTCTCAACCAGGACTTCACACAGAGCACATACATAAACATCAGCCTTTACTAACAAGAAAACTTTCTGGAATAAAACTTTCTATTTGCATTGAAAAGCTGAGAGATGTGAAAGATCTTCTGTTTCTGAAGATCATGACATCATTGTCTCTGCATTCACAGTCACTGAGGGTTTCTGTGGGATATTCATCATTTCTTCACTAGATGATTTTATAGCTTAAATCTCATATGGCAGTAAAATCACTTGCAGTAACATTAAATGATTGGTCCTGCTGACACACCAGTATCTCAGATCAATCAGTCATGTCTCCTTAACTCACAGTCCAATTCAAACATATGATTTCCAGTGTCTCTCTCTCTGTCTGTCTGTCTTTCTCTCTGTCTGTTTTCTTTGTTTGAGATTCATTGTGAAGAATATATACAGCACACAGGAGAACACAAACATGTTGCACAAACATCATCTGAACGCTGGTCTCACACAAACACACACCCAATGTACAAACATTTGTTCTGTGCCCTCTCAGTTTTTCTCATTTTCAATCTTTCTCATGGTCTCGGCATCTCCAGCTGTTTCTCATACTTCACTTGGTCATGCTCTGGAGCGATACGATTACAGCTGTGTAACTATACGTTTCCAGCACTCTGTCCCGGGGGAAGTTGAGTTGTCTTTAAAGATCTTGGCTCAGTGTTGGTCTTTAGCTGCTTCATTCCTGCGGCTGTGGAGTTTAGCAGCAGTAAAACATTTGACTGACAGATGAAGCAGGAAATTGTTTTTATCTTCCTTTGGGGTTTTATGTAGATTCCTTATATGATTCAGTGGACCAGTAACATTAGAATTGCCCCAGTGTTTTGCTGTGAATTATTCTTATTGTTGCATATAATAATTACTTTTAAAGCAATATAAAAATATTCAAAAGTTGATTCTTTTGAAATTATAGTTTTGGATGTTGAGAGGTCAAGGTAAAAGTTGTGTCAGATTGGGATGCAAAGCTGGGGGATTTTTGATGTATTCCAAGATGGAATATTACAGGAATTTATGGGAATTAAAAGGATTTCCTTAAAAAAATATTAGTAATGTTTACAAATTGTATCAAAAACAAACAAACATATTTGCTTCCCTGACATGTGACTTCATCTGCGTGTCATGATTGCAAGATATTTCTGTAAATTCCCAGTTTTTAAAAATCCCAGAATTTTACATCCTTAGTTCCAGATCTATTTAACCTGTTACAGCAACAGCACATGGAGCATGAAGTTCCATTGAACTAAACGTCTAAACAGTTTCCTATCAGTATTGTATTGACTTCATTATCACGTCTTCATAAAGCGCAAGTATCTCACTGTGAATGAAGGAATCATGCGCTCTCAATGCATCTAAACGCATACCAGTCAGAGAGACTGTTAGGAATGTGCTGTTGTCGCATTGAATGCGTCCAGTAAATATGTTTGTGGTGTTGTTTTGCATTGAATCGCACACATTCTGTGAGATGGTTTGAATATGTTGAAATGAATCATTTGAAGAGGAATGAATCATGTGCTGATGGGAGTTTTGTGGTGGTGGATTACATTCCCTCTAGACAAGAATCTGATGTTTTAAAAACGCTATGAGAGGACTTGTGCTGTGCTTATAGGGTAAAGTATTATACAGTATCTCAGACTAACAGGGAACGCTCTCAGAACGTTGGCTAATGTTCTCTAAAAGTTACAGAAAAAAGGTCTTGCAGTAACTTCAGTAGAACTTTTTAACATAATATATATCAAAAACGTTATTCTTAATTAGTTGGTGGAACGTTTAAATAATTTACAGAATTAAATATATTTGAATAATATTCTCATAACCAAGCAATGAGGTCAAAATAACATTTTTAACGTTTTTGTTACTTAATGGAAATGTTAGGGAGACGTTCTTAACCTAAAATTGTTCGCTGGAAAATGGGGGAAATCTGGTGTCCTGGATTAAAGCGGTTATTTTTGTTTTGGCAGACTTAATTCTGAACCACAAAGATACAATCAGCGCTTTTGCTGTTCAAGCAGCTGAGGGGAAATAAGTAAACTTCCTGAAAACCTCGGTTTGGATCTTTAAATAGCGCTCAGACTTCCACCAGACCTTGTGATGGGAAGTAAAAGTTCCTCTTGTTGTCTGCTGGAGCTGCTTCACTGTTTCTGAGGATGATGTTAGTTCTTACCAAAGCCATTACATCACTATTTAATTAGATAAATATAAATTAGATCATTATAAAACATTAAGTCAGTGGTCCTCGGAGTGTGTGTGTGTGTTTGTTTGCGTGTGTGTTGGTGAAGGTTATGTTTATAGAAATGAAGCTGTTAAAGACCAGTATTTTTACACCCACTCAACTTTGAAAGTGTCAAACAAAAATCAGATCAAATACACTGACACAGAAATAACTGGTCACCACACTACCTTCAACACACACACATGCACACACACACACACACACACAGTGTGAATGACAGCTCTAGATTTGTGTGGAGATGTCACACAGATATCACAGCCGGCTCACTGTGACTACATGCTTGACCAAACATTTATATATTCATCTTTTAATCTGAATTATTCATATGGATTCATGAAAATGATGTTTGTGTTGTGCAACTACATGTTCATTTAGTCTACAGCCACTTGATTCTCCTAAGAACATGAAAGCAAAACTGTTACTCCAATTTTAAGTCAATTAAAAAACTGAACTGAAAAACTGAAAGCAAGCCACGTAACAATATTACAATTCTGATGTGACTGTTTGAGTCTTGCTCTTCAGTGCTGGTTACCAAAGCACTTATACACCAGACAGCACAATCTTTCATTCCTGTTTCACTACATTTTAATCCTGATTTTGTAGCACCACAGTGGAAAAGAAACTGTAACCATGCCAACTGGTGTGAGCAAGAGTTGAGAAGCAAATTCCTGCTTCTCTAGCAAAGCTGTTGTTTGGCTACAATTTAAAAGCTTGTGTGTTATTCAGATATGCTTGAACAAATGCTTGAAAACACATTTCTGTGTGGGAACGATTTAAGAATAAACTCCTCTCCAAAGATCTTTTATTGAAACGGTAAGGTGCTGCGGATGTTAAAGGTTCTTTATCAAACCGTACAGCCAAAAATCAAGGCATCATGAAACACTATTTTGAGGAACAAACTGAAGAGTGTTCTTGAGCAGAATAAGCTGTGGGGTGGAGCAGACTTCATGTCTACAGTCAAGTCTGAAGTTGGGCTATACAAAACTAACCAGCATGAGAATTCATTGTGGTTTAATCTTTTCAGCTGGGTGAGAGAGCAGCATGGACACTATAAGAGAGGTGTGGAGATGAGCAGAGCTTGAGGAAATGAATTAATGGTGGGAAAGAAAAAAAGAAAATAAGCAAAGAGACGGTGGGGTTCAGAGAAAGAAAGAGTTCTTTAGCCGGGGGTGTGGGAATAAACAGGGCGAGAAATGGGCTGGAATGAGAGAGGAAAAGAGGGAGACCAGCTGAGTAGCTGGGTGTGGGAATGAGGGGTCAGAGCTCGGCTGGAAGACGAGGATTCTGGCAGGACACAGCTGAGCTGAAGGGGATTGTGGGAAATGACACAGGATTAGTGGAGTGTCTGATGCCCCCATACAGAAACACAATATTTTAGGAAATATTTTTAGGGTTACATTTACTGTGGTTTAAAGAGAGATATAAGTTAAGTTAAAATATTGAACAAAATAATTATATATTGATATATTTAGTTTGTATCAATATATTAGTGCATATACATGATAATAATTTTATTCTTTGCATTAATTAAATGAAAATTTGTGTGAAAACTATTTTATTCTTGCATCAAACATTTTGAATCTACCTGGCATAAATAGCTAAAATAAATACAGTATGTTTATATTTCTGTTTAGTCCTGCACGCACACACACACACACACACACAGTGTAATTCATGTCCATGCAATACAAACGCCAGCACTGGGAGAATGAGAAGTTCTCTTTGGTGGTTCTGCAGAACTGGGCTGTGTTGACTTTGGAATCTGGTTCTTTTAGCAGTCAGCCATGTAAGCAAAGAACATGAGTTATAACTGCACAGAACACCAAACACAAATAAACATGTCTGAGCATCTGGAGAAGATAAAGTTCACAAAACTCTTATATGTATAAATGCCAGATTTATTCCAGAGCTGTCACTTTAAATGAATATTATGAGTCCTGTGTGTGCGTGTGTGTGTGTGTGTTTGAGGTGATGTGTTGTTTGTTGATTGTGGTAACACTGGCTCAGTTAATGTTGAGTGTAAGTTTGGGGGCCGGGCTACCCGTTTGTTCTGCCATTGGATTGGATGTGAGTGTTCAGGAAAACAGTCAGCAGTGTTTTTATTTTTGCAAAAGGGGCATCATGTATAAATTACTTTCTCCACATTTAACATCCTCATTTTTTCTGGTAGAGCTGGGCGATCACTCAATATCTCTATATGTTTGTTTTTGACAGTCTATATAACACAAACAACTTCCTCTTTCAGGTTCAGCTTGAATTTGTAATGTTTTGAACATTCACATTTTTGATCGTTTGATTCATGAAACATCCATCAGAAGCTGTCATGAGTCTCTGATCCTGCCTGGGGATTCAAAACAGGAAGTTGCGGCTTTACAAGAGCTCGTAAAACAGGCTAACAGCCGCTGCAGATTCTGGTTGCCGGCTGTCTCTCTGGAATGCTGCTTCATCATAATGTGATGGGCTGCGGTCTGCAATGTAAGACCAGCAGCACAGAAACCAGTTTCACTTCAGATTTTACTGTGTGTCTGTAAAGATTTACACTCATTTAAAGGCTTCAGATAGTCAATTACTGAGAGACACAGATAATCACAAGAATGTTAAGATAATAAACTTCACTTCAATCTCAAGAATTAAATCTTCTGTTTGGAATGTTCAGAGAGACATTGAGTGTCATTCATATTTACAGGATTAAGTTGCAGTGTGAATTTTATTAGGAGGAACCGCAGACATTTTTGAAATCAGTCCAGAATAAATATGCTAGGTTTTGCCTTAAAGGGACAGTTGAAAATTCCACACTGTCATTCCAATTCAGATTCCACTTGAACATCCTGTGGGGCCCTGGACTGGGATTTGAATTTCTCTCTCTGTCTCTCACTTTCAGCTGTTGTTGGTTTAATGGTTATTCATTCAGTGGCGTGTTTATTTAACAGTGCATTCATATCTCTTATCTCTGCACACTGACTTTCTGTTTAAATGTTTGAATGCTATACGTACAGAATCTTATAAACAAAACTTCACACATTTCATGAATATCTAGATTAGACGCTGTGTTGCGCTTCAAATTAAACCCTGAATGTATTTCAGATATTTGAGGCCAAAAACTTGGGTAATGACAAATTCTTTGTTTCACTTACGTTTGACACACGTTTATATCCAAAGTGACTTGCAGTGCATTGAAGTTATACATTTGATTAGAATGTGTTCCGTGGGAATCGAACCCACAACGTTTGTGTTGCTAACACAATGCGCTGCCGGTTGAGCTACAGGAACACTGTCTCAGTTGTGAGTTCCTCAAACCCGCTGTGTCAGTGGAGTAGCGTGTAAACGGGCTGGTTTTCAGATGGAGCAGTGAAGCAGCAGTCAGACTGCAGCTGGTTATTTTGTTCAGCTCTGTTGTGCTGTGTACATCAGCTGACGTCCGTGTTTGAATCTGAGAAAACTTCATGTTCCTCCTGTCACTTACAAATTTCGTTTTGTTCCGTTTTGTTCCTTTTGTCTTTTTGTTTTTGTGTGTAACATCAAGTGGACAGATGTCTTGTGTGTTGTTAAATGTTTTGTGTGCATTATCTGTGACACTCAGCACTGAAACTCCTCAGCTGCACGTTCCTGTCAGCTGTTTGTATAACAGCAGCACTGCTGTCACATCCATATCAGTTTGAAGGGAATTTCCTCTGTGAGCTCTCAGTGTGTTTCAGTGAGTGTGTGTTTCTGAAATTATTTCCATCATTCACTCTATCTTTGTCATTAACCCTCTCTCTCTCTCTCTCTCTCTCTCTCTCCCTCTCTCATTCTCTCTCTCTCGTGTGTGGTTTGACTCATTTATAGTCACACTAAAATGGAAACAACTGAAACACCAATGGGAAGTTGAGTTTGAGTTGTGTGTGTTGTTTGCCAGTCTGTATGTGTGTGTGTGTGTACTGATATTCACTATGTTATGGGGATCAAATGTTCCTCCAAGTATAGTAATACCTGTTAATTTTGACCTTTTGGGGACATTTTAAGATCCCCATGAGGAAACAAGCTTATAATTCTTACAGAATTATCCATTTTAAATGTAAAATATCAGGATTTGTTCTGTGAAGATTAACTTTAGGGTGACAGAATATACAGTATGAAAATCATTATGTCTATGGAATGTGTGTGTGAGGGTAAAGAGGACATGATACATGCATTAAAATGTTTAAGATCATGTGTTAGTTACACAGCAAATCTGAAATTAGAAATGATACTAAATCGCTTCCAAATTTAAAACTGCTAAACTTTAAAATGTAACTCTGCAACACATACAGAAATGGTGACGATTTAAAGTTATTTAAATGCTTCATGTGCATCAATGTAACATTTAAACACGTAATGTGTGTCGTCTGCTCTGTCCATTTCAATATTGGTGATGCAAAACAAATTCATTCCTTTTTATTAAATTCTTGTGTGTAGCTGTGCAGACAGTCTCATGACCAATCAGAGCGCTCATTTCTGATCTATGACATCATCAGAGCTCCTTGCATACCTGCCCAGCTAACAGAACATTCTCTGAACATTCTCTAAGTTCTTTGCAGTAATGTTTTGTGTCATTAAGTGTCATTGGCAAATGTTCTAAAAGCGTTATTCCTAAATTGTTAGTGGAATGTTTTAAAAAGTTGCAGAATACAAGAACATTAATACATCTGTGTCTAAAAACTGGATGTTTTGGTGTTTTTGTTAATGGAAACATTGTCAATATAAGTTGTAACAGATAAAACCCATGTAAGTCGATGTGTTTGTGGGTTTATTGTCTCAGTTGCTGCTCTGTTTGATGACAGTGCAGGTGTTTTGAACCGATGGTTTCTCACGCTGCTACGACACGCGGCTGTTCTTACAGCAGTGTGGCCTAGTTTCCTGTTCATGTCAATACATGATGTTCAGCCATTTTAAAATACAGACATGTCATTGTGCAAGCTTCAAAAGTTCAACGTTTTTTCTGTCTGAAATGAAGACAAACAGAGAGACAAACAGAGAGACAGACAGAGAGACAGACAGAGAGACAGACAGGGAGAGACAGACAGGGAGAGACAGACAGGGAGAGACAGACAGGGAGAGACAGACAGGGAGAGACAGACAGAGAGAGACAGACAGAGAGAGACAGACAGGGAGAGACAGACAGGGAGAGACAGACCGGGAGACAGACCGGGAGACAGACCGAGAGACAGACAGGGAGACAGACCGAGAAACAGACAGGGAGACAGACAGGGAGACAGACCAAGAGACAGACCGAGAGACAGACAGGGAGACAGACAGGGAGAGACAGACAGGGAGACAGACCGGGAGAGACAGACGGGGAGAGACAGACGGGGAGAGACAGACGGGGAGAGACAGACCGGGAGAGACAGACCGGGAGAGACAGACCGGGAGAGACAGACCGGGAGAGACAGACCAAGAGAGTGAGTCCTGTGTCTGTTTGGGCTTCAGGCAGTAAGTAAACCGGGTTCTTGAGGTTTTGCCAGGGAAAAACTGCTGTTCAAATGGTCAGTTTTGCTTCTTCTTGCCCTGTGTGTTGATGATACAGTGTATCAAATGTAAAAATGTTGCATTGCTTTAGATAAAATGTCACATGCAAAAAAAAGTTTTTATCAGAGTGTCACGTTTTGCAGTAGCTTAACAATAAGAGTTTGGGGGAGTTATGCTAATTCTTGGTATAAAAATGCTAAGAATGCAATACACACTTGCATTGTGTCATGAACTGTGATTGGATACGTTTCAGAATGCACTGACGCATGAAATCGGGCTTGTGTTGATAGAAGTGTTTGAGTTTTACATACTTGCCTTCAGTTTTCTTCAGGCTGTTGGTGTTCAGTTACTATTGGTGCTACCGTGAATGTACAGGCTTTGCTATAAATCAGAGGAGTTTTAAACCAGACAACAGGGGATTGTGTGCATTTTATCTTTATTTTTCTTTATCCTGTGTGTGTGTGTGTGTGTGTGTGTGTGTGTGTGATGTGTTCTGCAGATAACAGTTATGTGCACAGGACAAATGCAGGAATGTGATGACTGTGATGAAACTGTAAGACATCCCAAAGAACACACAGATACTTCTGATTGTGTTTATATTAAATCACTCACTCGCACACACACACACACACACACACTACAGACTGAAGGGTGTATCAGTCCTTACATGGTCTTCACTGTGGATCTGAGCAGTTCAGTTCTGTTTGAGGGTTTTTTTCGTCTGTTGTCATCAGAAACATTGAAAGACTAAAAGACAATCATTATTTATACATTATACATGGATTTTTATTAATGTACTTTTACCACCAATCAGTTCAGTTTGCTTCACACTGACTGAAGAATATATCAGCACTTAACCTCATCTCTCATAGGCCTGTCTTCAGATGTTTATACATTATTGCAAAAAATGTCATTTTATCACGAACACTCCAGCAAAATTAAAAAATAAAACTTAAAATTGTTCAGAAAGTGGGTTGAGAGAGAAAAATCAGTCAACACAGACTTACCGTTTTGCTCAAAGCATCACAGAATATCAGCATTATAAAAGAGCTTCTATTCTACCTCACAGATCAACTGAAAGATTCAGTTTGAGTTACAGACTCATCACTAGATTTCTGTCATCCAGTTTTACCCTTGAGGAAGATATTCCACAAATACACATACAGACACACAGGGCCGTGTTCTCCTTCAGTGTCAGTGTAGAGCAGTAAAGCGTCTGTACCCACCCACAGTCAGACAGCACGTGTGTCGTGTGCTCCGTACACCTTTATATGTGCTACACTTCTTCTTTTTCAATCTAGAACTTCTCATGTCTTGTTTCCTCTCTTCATAAACTGAATGCCACGTCAGTTCAGTTTGTTCAAACAAGATGTCGTGCTCACTGTATTCATTCATCTTGTCAAATCCATGACAGTCTATATTGTTCTATAATGCTGTTTCCTTGAGACATCATCATAAAGACTTGAACAGTCTCGTATGTAATATTTACAAAAATATAAATGTAAAAGTCAATTATGTGCCAGAAAGTTTAAATAATACAGTTCAGTTGTATTAATAATAATGATAACAATGAATAACTAATAACCAATACTTTTGTGTTGTGTGTTTCCATGGGTGAAGGTGTTGCTTATATGATGCATGTTGTTGCATTGGGGTTAGATTTCTACGTGAAGCTTTAGAAATCACTCCATTCTAAAGAGAAACTCTTTCTTAAAGACAGCACAGCACTGTTGAACCGAGTCTTTCTCTCACAAACGCTCTTTTGTGTTGTTTTTCTTCTTCTCTGCATCCAGGGCTGGTGTCTGTGTGGTGACACATGCCAGATCTCACAGCTGCTACAGAGACAAACTAAACCAGCACACAACTGACACTCAGTCAACATGAGTCCCTCAATGTCTCAAACCGTATTTTACACTACACACAGAAGGCTGAGAATCTTCACAAGCATCTGTGTTAGCAGCTAATCACCGTTCACAGTGAAACACAAACATGACTGATGTTACTTTATTAAAGTTTGTTTCTTTACTACTTTGTTAAAGTTACGTTGTGACTTTGTTCAGTGTTGAAAGGCTCATGTTTCAGCTTAATGTGCACACACAAATAATAAATATTCCTTTAGTAAATGTTTACTTTGATGTGTGTGATTGTGTAACACTTTTATCTACCCAACATTCGTATACAGAGTCATTTTCAATCATGATTGTAAGGTTGAGCACAGCTGATGTCGTTTTCAAACAGCTGGACTCTGTAATGGTCTGTGATGACGTGCAGGTTGAACACAAATGACCATAAATCAGCGGTGTGATGTTTAAAGTACGATCTCTGCATCCATCTAGGGTCTGAAGAGAACTGTAGTGGAAAATCTCTGACTCTTCTTCAGCACTGTGTGCGCAGTGTGATGTACAGTGTGTATAACAGACAGTGTTACCATGACAACAGCTACATGCTGCTCTTTCAGACGGTTCATACGACCATAAAGAATAACAAACCAGTGAAGTGTTGATGTGACGTGTGTGTTAGATTCACTGGCACTGGAGGATTTCTCAGCACTGTAAATATAACACACAACTCATATTTACTTACTGTTCTAGTCATGAATGAGTAAATAACAGAATGTCCTGTTTAAAGATGAACTGCTTCTTTAAGTGCTGTATGTCACACAGTCTCTTCTTAACTGATGTCAAAATAAAATCACACTGATACATATTGGTGTAGTTTACACAGAGACATTAAGACATCAGCTTTGCTCTGAAACTCTGTCTGTCAGAGCAGATGACTGATGTAGAACTCTGGATAATTCAGAGTCAATAATTCAGTGTGTGGAAGACTTTATGAAATACAGTCATGAGTCTTTCACTCCTGCCAAATTCCTTCTGTGTTTTCATAAAGAAGAAGCTCACACATATTTTAAAAGGTTTATTTGTTTTATTTGTTTAGTCCCTTGTGAGCACAAGTGAAAAAAATGCTGTATTTTAGGCTAAGTATTGAATTTTGAATCATCTGCAGCTATTGTAAGAAATGCTAAAAGTTATATATATAATGTATATTATATATATATATATAAAATGTTATAAGTTATATATATATATAATGTTAATAAAAGGTTCCTTCAGCATTCATATTGCTTAAAAGAGGTTGAAACTTTGGCCCTCACTGTTATAAAGAGGCTGTTGTCTTCTGTCCTGTAAGAATGATTCATCTGCCTGTCTGACACATGTTTGGATTCATCCCAAACCTGTCTCACATGATCAGAGTCCAGATGAGAGACAGTTTGATCTGGAACACTTTACACACCCAACAACATATAGAGTTGCATCTGAGGGGCAAAAGAATCAAGGCACAGTTGAGTCCTGAACTTAGTTGTTATTAAAATGTTAAACAAAATGGATGAAATAACACCTAGACTTGAAATGTTGACATTTTTACATTTTTACGTTATGATATAATTACACATCTTTTGAGGTGCAGCGAATTCTATTCAAATAAGAATTTATGAATTGAAAGGATGCCAATTCTTAAATTAGTTTGTTCAATTCTGACAAACAGCTTTATGAGTTTGAAAACTAGACTCACTCATGTGGGATAACCGAGTTGATGTGTGTGAATTATAAATATGTGCTCTGAATGTTATCCACTGGAAACTGATGAGACGTGAACATGACAGGGAGGGGTTGAGGAAACATGATCTGTGACGTCAGCACAACTGGAAACTGTTTCAGTGTGTTTTGATGAAAGATTTTTGAAGATGAATGTGTTTATTATTTGAAGTAACATTAAGAAAGTAAAAGAGGATATTATGTTGACTTTAAACACGTGTCAGTCTTTGAGAATTAAAGAAAGAAGGTCTGGGAACAATGTTGAGGTCTCCATTACTTCTTGTTCTGTGGTCCAAATGCGCACAGCTGCATGAGAAGTGTGTGTGTGTTCATGTGTGTGTGTGTCCTCATCCCTACACAGGTGCAGTGAGATCACTTCCTCTTTGCAGGATCTGTTTCTGTAGCAGGAGCCATTTCCTGTCCCATGGAGAAATCAGGAAACGCATCCTTATCCAGCAAGGGTTAAAGGTACAAGGTCAGCAGATGTTGTGTGTGTGTTCTGTGTGTGTTCTGTGTGTCTTTATGGGACTGTTTTGAGTTTAAATGAGTATTTGTATAGTGCCTACAGATCTGGTTCACTTAATTTTGTGCTGTACAGATGAATTTAAATGTAATGTGATAAGGTCATTTTTAACCACTACGCAGGGATCACCTCAGCTTGGTCACAAAACTATAATGAACCATTTTTGCAGTGTAAAGTGAGCAGCGTCAACACTGAGCTGAACACACCACGTGCTCATGTATGGAGATGATCTCTGTGTTCTGCGCGTGTGACTGATCTGCCCCAGTGATGACATGATGACAGACGCTTATTTTAAAACCAGAACAGACACGAGCATGAAAATACATTCATACACTTTACAAAACAATAATGCAACAAAGGCAAGTTATTTTTATCCGTCGTACAGTACACAATATGACTCCCACTGTTAAACCAAACTAGGGTTGTGATGGGTTAACATGGCCCCTATTTTTGATCTATTTTTTTCTTACACAAGATTCCGAAGAGAGCTGTTGTATAGCTGGTTGCTAGGGCTTTTCAGTGTTTTTGACATGTTGCTGTGTGGTTGCTAGGGCTTTTCAGTGTTTTTGACATGTTGCTGTGTGGTTGCTAGGGCTTTTCAGTGTTTCTAGGGACCTTTCAGTGTTTTTGACACATTGCTTTGCGATTCATATGGGCCGTGATTGGCCAGTGCTGCTGATAGTCAAAAGTCTCACTCTGTGAGAATGATGTTTTTATAAGAAGTGAGTTTTATACTATACACATTTCAAAACTATCTAAACTATTTGACAGTCTCTATGTTGAAACAAACCTCACCACCTCTGTCATTTCCCATCTGAATCTGTAGATCGTGTGTGTGTGTGTGTGTGTGTGTGAGCATTCTTTTAAAGACTGAGGACTGTTATCTGCAGGTATTCCAACTGTGATGTTGTTTCCTGTCTGTGTTTGTGCATCAACAGGTGTTTACTGTTCAGTCTGTAATTTTACTGGAAATATAAACAGCATTGCAAATAGCTTGTTAACACACAGTTGTTTCAATGCATATTTCATTGAAGTTTTTCTTCAGGAACATGTCTTAAGAGTGTTAAGATGTTTCAACAACATCTCTGTTCTCAAGAATGCTGGGGGAGTTTGTATATTAAACGGTGTTTTAGAGTCAAACTGTCCATATAAATAAAATGACCTCTTTGCATCATCAGACAGAAATGTTCAGTCTCAAAGCAGCTTTCTCATATTTTAAAATAATACATGTAGGTAATTTTTTAAATGAATATTTAGTGTTATACTGGGCTATATAAAATAATAGAAAATGTAATCAAATGTAAAAACACTAAATTGAAACATACTGTACAAAGGCTGTTTATCAAAATGATGGTTTGTGTGTTTGTTATTTGTTCTACTTTCATTCTGTATTGTCTGTGTAAGACCCGTTATGATTCAGATTTTAATGTGTGGTGCATTTCCTGTGTCATAGTCATGTGTGCCGTGTCACTTCCTGTAAGGACAGGATTTCCTGTATGTTGATGGATGGGCCCTGGGCACTGAACTGAAACAACATTTTCAAATGTGCAGAGTGTGTGTGGCTGATGAGACTCCTGTGGGTCTGAGAATGATGATCATTCATCTGAAGGAAGAACAAACACGTTTTTAAACCCCTTAAACAAACATGTTGACATCATTAGATCTAAAGCAGCCCTTTAATTCAGGTTTCACTTTTAAATATTGTCTCTTTATCCACACGTCATTCACACTGGCATGTGTGGAATGAACAGATGTGATAAAGAGAAAGTGTGAGATGTCATGAGTTGATTTCATTGATTTTTATTGATCATTGATTTGCTCTCTTGGAGCATCACTAAAATTCTCTCATCATGTCTGTATCATAATTGTGTTCAATAATCAAGGCTTCATTTACCATCTCAGTCTTGTGTTGTGTTTTGCTCTGATTCCACCTGTGATAAGACACAGAGTCAGATAGCACAGACAATCCTGTAAATGTCTTTCCTTCATCTCTGAGATCAGTGCAGACGTGCACAAGTGATGTGAAGGTCAACTACTGTGACCCACACTCACAATTTACCCACTATTTAACTCATGCAGTTAGTGCAACACACTGGAGAATAATAAATACAGAAACCGTCTATGGCTTGGCTGTGAAGAACATTGTAAGAGTGTCACTGATGTGTGAGATACTGCAGTGTGATCATTCAAATATCACAGATTCATGCTTGAACATGTCAGTGTGATATAAATGTAAAACATTCCTGATGGCTCCAGTTCACACACGCTCACACATGAACACGGGATTACTGAGTGATGGTATCATTCACATACATTTAAAGCAACACTTTTTACTACCTCAAATTCTGGAGTTGAATTTCAATACAATTCTAAATGCCACATAAACCTGAAACAAAGTGGCACTTAAAATCGGTCAGTACCTCACCCAGCTAACAGGGAACATTCTTGGAACATTGGCTAAAGTTCTCTCAAAGTTCAAAATACACAGATAATGATCTATTATCTGTACATGTCACTCATCTTTAAAATATGCAGTGTTGTGATTCGTCATTGCCCCTTAGGCACTTCCTGTTTCCTGTGCGATGAGAGGGCAGTGTCTTGCTCAAGACCCAGTGGGGGGGAACCACTTCCTGTGCCTGGAAGGAAGGATGGGAGTGTAAATGGACTGAAAAGAGGCTGACAGACGTTCCTCAGAAAACACATTCACAGACTGAATCAGTGTCTTATCTGATCTGATTCACTGTACGTTTATTAGCATAACGCGTGCTGTTGGAAAATTCTGAATGACAGCAGCTTTCCAGAATGCCAGTAACAGCCGTAATGTCATGACAGGAAGACTGCAGCTGATCTCAGCAAAAAATACAGACTTGACTAAAATTACAGTAAAAGTGTTTCTTAACAGATGCTTAAAAAGCACAAAATGCAAAAAATGTGCCATGCAAGTACCATATGACTATTTAAACACAAAAATGTCTCATTCCTCATGCGACTCTATGTCTCAGTGTTTTGGAGTGTCAGCTATACAGAAACAAGCAGCAGTGAATGAATAAACCTCAAATATGTATCTGCTATTGTTGAGTTTGTGTTGCTCTACTGTCAGATGAAGACAAAGTACATCACACTCACCACTGAAACGTTCAGATAACTCAAACCCTAAACCTCACATTCTCCAGATGTGATTTTAAACTTCTTTCATTTCACCACTGCTGACACACACAGTTCACATGGCAATAAAGCTGCACTGCGTTTACAAAGCTTGAAAATCACGAAATCTGTCATGTCAGAACAGAGTAGCTTCTGGGTTTTATTGATGTTTGTACGTATACAGAACTCTGGACTCCTGTTTTTAAACTCAGGATGTTTCTCTACTTCCTGCTTTAAAACCTTTTCAGGCATTAACACAAACACAACCAGATGCATATAGCTGGACACACACACACAACATTACATCACTTAATGGACACCCCTCTTTCTCTGTCCAAACTGCTATAAACATTCCCTGTTAACTAACCTGTAAACTACCTTAAATCTTGTTAGCATACCACACATATGAGCAACAGTAATGTTAGATCTCACACA
>JAZGTK010008002.1:0-18768 GCA_036877625.1 Ambastaia sidthimunki
ATTGAGCTAGATTGGAAATCTCATGTTGTGGAGATGAATCTCGACTCTGTTGCTGACCCCATCAAAGAGCCGCATGTGTCTCTGATCCTGATAGTGCTGAGTTTAAGTTTCCCATCTTCTTCTTTGTTGAGGCTTTTTCGCTATCATCAGATATTTTTAGTTGTTAAACTCGATAAAACTAAATCTGCTCTCAGCTCACAATCATGAAATTTCCTGCATTTGCTGTTGACCAGATTTGCCCTAAATGAATCTGGAATTTTTCTGTCACTCTAACATTGCTGTTTTTTAATTTACTTTACCTATAGGTAATTATGTATATATTGATGTATATAACTGATAACTAATTTAAACCTCTATTATACAGTGTATTTGGAAAGCATTGCTTTAATGACAAAACTTGCAACATATAAGAAAAAAAACAACACAGCTGCACAGCTTGCAGGATAAGTGCTTTTATCTTATGCTTAAGAACACTTGAAATCCTTTTGCTGTAAAGAACTTACAGTCTCTATTGTTTGAGCACCACAGGGAACTATGACACGTAAAGATTTTAATTTATGGAAATCTTTTTAAAACCTCATTTTAAACTACATCTATTCTTGAGTAGGTCTGTGTTTTTAAATTACGTGAATGAAAAGGCGTTTAAATGACCCCACTTCAGTTACCTTTATGTTTATCTTATATTATGTATGGTGGATGTTTTTAATAATGTCTTCATAGCATTTTGGCCAAGTCATGTTTTGATAGAAGATTAAAAAAAAGAGCAAAGGTTTGTGTTGAAAAGGTCGTATTCAGAAGCCTCTCCTACATCAAAGGTCTTTTAAGAACAGTCTTGCATGTGCCGACAAATCGTGTCATCTAAACTGTTTCCCATCTGTTCATTGAAACACAGGTGCGTGTGAATGCGTGTTTATCATGGAGAGTTCAAGGTTTCATTGGAGATGTGTTGTCCTGCAAGCCAAATATTATTTATGTTGCTTATGAGACTCGATGCTCAGAGGCAATGCTGGCTTTTCCACATCCAATATGCATAATGAAGACCTGAGGGGAAGTTCTGCCTGTACCATTGCTTTTTCTTTCTTGTTTCTATCTCTTTTTACACATGGTGTTTTGCAATCTGTCGAACCTTAACTTGTTCTCTCAGCTCTCTCTGGTTTCTTGTTCCTACAAAGGCAACTGCATTCTGTGGATAACATGTTGATATATGCAATGTTTTACCACAATGAATTATCATAGCCTAACTGCCTACTATTTGGAATAGCATTTGCGTCGGAAGCGTGTCCATGATGCCTTAAAATTCTTCTTACAGACATATTTTTGGGAACAGAGCATCTTTCTGCCTGTCTTTGTCTGTTATGTGTCATTTTCCGACTCTCTTTTCCTGGCTTTGAAAGTGTGGGACATTCATTTTGTTTTTGATCTTTTTCACTTTTGTTGTGCCTCACTTGTCTGTTGTGATCTCTGTGCCAGCTGTGTCCCACAAATACAATTTCAATGCTGATGACCTGTAGAAATTATATCTGGAGTCATCAGTGTTATTTTGTAAATGGCTGTTAGTTTCTTTCTTTCTTAGGTGTGCTATAAAACAGTGGTTCTCGACTGCAGAAGTGCTGGTCTGTTCTGACAGGATGGTGGACAGCAGGCAAGAGAACATGTACCATATTTTTGTTGCTGACATCTCTACGGTGCTTAACTGATATAGTATTTGGCAAAGTGTTTG
This sequence comes from Ambastaia sidthimunki, assembly GCA_036877625.1. NCBI lineage: Eukaryota > Metazoa > Chordata > Actinopteri > Cypriniformes > Botiidae > Ambastaia > Ambastaia sidthimunki. The sequence continues at coordinate 1,721 of JAZGTK010008002.1, forward strand.
TTTAATGTGTTAAATCACACCTCTGCTATTGTATTCCAGCCTTTCTTTTGAAAGAGTTCGGGCAAGTCAGCACTGAGACGAGACTAACTTGACAAAGACTATCACAGATTTTGCGAGTGAGCCAGGATAAGCCAGTCATCGTTCAAAATGCAAAAGCTCTGCTTCAAGTAGGCCGCCATGACCTTTGTGAAAATGTACGGTGACAAAGACAGACCAAAGGGGAGGGGCTTGTACTGGTACGGTCATCCCTTGAGGGCAAACTGCAGAAATGGTTTGTGTCAAGGAAGGATCAACACATGAAAGTACCTTCAGGTCTGTGGGTGCAGACCGATCCTGATAGCATACTGATGTAATAATGTGCTTCTGTGTCAAAATCTTGAATGGCAGTTGTTTTGAAGTGCACAGCCCCCAGTCTTGGGCATGATGTAATGTCTTCTCGGTGTATGGAATGATCTCCCCCTAGAGAAGGATGCCCACCTCTGTCTACAGGACAAGATGCTAAAATATTCATAAAAGAAGGTAATTTTCATTTGCCATTGTGGGTAAACATCATGTTCTTAGCTCTTAAGAAATGTCTGATCTCATGAATCATCCTGGTCATCATGTTGTTGATTTCTGGAGAACATCTCATGCGCTTCTCTCTCCTGATGTAAAATCATAAGAGACAGCAAATGAATCTGCAATTATGGCTCACAAACATCATCGCACTTCTGAAACAATGTTATAAAGCCAGTCACCTACATATACTATCTTGCCTCACTCAACCATCAGAGATCTTACAATCTTATCCTGACGCATTCTTAGAAATCCTAAAAGAACGAGTACAAAGGAAAGATTGAGGCTGTTGAGGCTGAAGTATTTGTTGATGTTTTCTTTTGAGAATGAAACAAGAATCCTACAAGAAATGAATAAACCTTTTAAATAAGGTTTCAGGTGCTACTGTGAATTCCAAATGTTATTTTTATTCCCCAATGATGAATCTGTGGCTGGGAGGAGGTGAGAGATTTTATAAACTTCCTTACTCTGAAAAGCATATTACCTGGGAGCAGATAATAAAAGAGCTGCTTTTGCTAACTATTTGAACCATTATTTGAAACAGCTGTGTTATCTGGCTTAGGGTCTAGAGAGTATATTGTTAAGTAATTGTTTTTGGAGAGTTAGCAATAATACAATCTCCAAAGCGATTAGAGCAAATTAAACTACCACTGTAACACACGTTTCTCTCTTCCTGCAAAAAGCTGTTGAAAGACACTGATGTTATTTTTGTGGGCCATTTCCTGACATCCTTAAAAGCTCTTGAATCCAATTGTTTAACTTTCTATAAAACACAGCTGACACCTGTGATAGGAAACCTTGGGGTTCTCTCACAGAGACAATCGAGTAACTGAATACACACAAACGGTTTGATGTTTCTTGATTTTGACCACAGAGGATAAGTTAAACACCATTGATGCCTGTGATTGTCTATAGAGAGGTTTAATGAAGACTGACAGTTTAGCCTTTTTTTGACAGGTACCTGATCAGATAGAGTCCTTAGCAGATGACTCTCATTTGAAATGAATCTGTTGCCAACCAATCAATTAAATCTGCCCAAATATCAAGCTATATTCATTTAACAGAGTTCCCACCAAGATTTCAGAAGGAATCTGTTCATCCTAATTGAATCCTGTCAATCACAACACAAATATCACATATCCTTACTGAAAAAACTGCTTAAACCAGCCAAATCCTTCTAAATCTTTCAATCCGGTACAGACTAACCAGAGAGACCAGCTTAATCCAGCAAACCAGCTTATGTGGAGGTTTATGCTTGTTTTTTCTCTTTGTTTTGCTTGAATTATTAGAAAAAAGTACAGAAAATATCTGTTTATACTTCACTTTTGTGACAATACTTTCACCACTATTTCCACCTTAATATTATGTCATTCCTATTATATTTAATAATTAAATAGTTCATGGGGTATTACAAATTAAATGCTAATGGCACTGATCAAATATCTCTCCATATTAAAATCATGATCACATCATCAAATATTCACAGTACATTAGCTCTATGGTCTTTACATGCTAAAGCTGAAAATCCTATTTTAACTTATTTAATGGCAATTTTTTCCATTGCAAATTGTCTTATCAGCATAACACACTGTGTGAAAAAACTGAACAGAAAGATTAATGTTTTAACATTTAGTAAGACCCTTTTAAATTTTAATGACAGCATTTTTAATGACATATTTTGTACTCAAGCATGATTTCAGAAGTTTCAAAGAACATCTTGTACTTCAGTAAAACCAAACAAATCTGACCTTTTGTACAAAGTTATTAACATGGTCAATGTCATCAACCTTACATTTGATTAGAGGCTTATATTGCAAAATAATTTCTTTTATGTGTCATAACGTCTTAATACATTTTCAACTTCCTGTTTTTTTCAGGTTTAAATAAGACTTTTGATCCCAGATTTTCATTGTGGGGTCAGACTTTTGGACCCAACAGTATAGCTTCTCATCATGTCCTTAAATGACAGGTTACCAAAGTGGCACAGAGAGCACCAAATTTCTCAGAAAACCTCAGTCATGGGATAACACCACCACCATCTGCTGGGCCTTCATTTTCTTCTGCAATAAGACAAGATGTTTTGCTCTGAGGTTGCACACATTCCAATGAGGACTGAGCGCTTTGTGAGGACTCAACTGAATCACACCATCTCACTCTGTGTGCTGCATACAATGCTGTCCCTCATCAGATTAGCGTGTGTTTTAGCTTCCGCCCGCCCTCTGCATCTGACCCCATTTGCTCTCTTTTGCTCACTCTCTTGCAGGGAGAGCAGAACACTCATGTGATTTTTTTTTTCTTGTTTTCTTTTTCTTTATTTCAGCAAAAGCTTCTTCAATTTTTTGGCTTGGACTACAACCAACTTCAATTTTGGTCCTTTGAAACATTTATTAAGCTTCATGAGAGGTTGTATGCAGGGGTGCTTGATCCTGCCCCTGGAGATAGAAGAAAACAGATTTAACCTAATAAAACACACCTGAACCAGTTTATCATCTTAGAGTTTATTTGAAAATAGCTGGAAGATTTATTGGAGTGTGGTTGGCACCAAACTTTTAGAAAGTTGATCTCCATGTGCCTGATTAAGCACTCCAGGGCCTGTAGCAAGAAATTAAGATTTTGGTTTTCTCATTTTAGATAATATTCAATAATTAAAACTTTCAAGTGACAACAACATCTTGAAAAGCAATTAACTTGAGCAGTACAACATCACTCTATGTCGCTAAACATCAGAGGCCTTTGTGCTTTATTTGTATAGGAAACATGTTAAGAATAGCTGTTTAATTCTTTTTGAAGTGTGTCTCTGGTCGTTGGACACGATGTAGCTGTTCTTCAAAGCTGATTTCAGAGATGGACTTTTTTCAATAGCAGGTGAGCAAGATTGTCTGTTATACTATTGTAGCCATTCTGTCAGCTGTCTTGTTAGGGCTCTTGGTTTCAGTTGATGCTAGAAAAGAGCAACTTGTATTAAAACACCAGAATGAGGTTTTAAATGAGGGTGTCTGAAACAGAATATGACTTAAACTTTAACAGAATAATGGTAAATTAATTATGTAGCACTGTGAGATGAATAAACATGGATTTGGTTATTCCTCAGATAAGGTGAATTTTTTAAAAGCTTTTTTAGACATTTACACATTTTTTTTTAGCAGCAGTGTAAACATCGAAAGATTCATGAGGCACCTTTTGAGGTTCTTAAAGAATCTCCAGGCAGCATTTCTCAACACACAACTTGCCAAGGAACTGGAGCCCATAAGTTCCTACAAGAACTCTGAAGATTATCAGTGGTTCCTCCAGTAACTGTCAATGTACTTGATATATAAGATTATATATTTTGAACAGATATTTACAGTGAGTAATGTGGAGAACATAATCTTTAACATTAAATATTATACAAATGAACTATCTACACAACTGTTCAGTTCAGCTGAGATGCAAATGCTATGAAGTGTTTGTTGAATATGTGTGGTTACATTAACATATAAATTACATTTAGATAATCAAATTTTAGACTTCAATAGTTTTTCTTGTCACCTTGTGCAACCTTTGACAAATCAGACTAGTTTAACATCATCTGATTGGAGGGAAATGGAAAAAAGAGCATATGGGTTTTGTTTGGCATTAATTCATTATCAGACTTACTTTCTGAGCTTTTTAACCTCATCAGGACCAGGGACAGTGGCAAGGGTGCACAAATAATTGCTCTATTTTTTTCTAGTCCTGACAATTCAAAAGCTTTGATTCAAAATTGTATTTCCAATGTCTCACATTTATGCCCTTATACAATGAAATAAGATTAAATAAAGTGTGTGTGCAATGACAGAGACTATTAATCCAGTTTTGCAGTAATTGAACATTAACCAGCCGCCATAAATAAACGAGTAATTCGAATAATTGGCACAGGTGTGCTCTCAGAATGATAGTTCACATTTGGTTGGATTGCCTGCCTGTCTTAATTCGAGTGTTTTGGTAAGTTAAAGTTAATTTATGAATACACTACACTCTGAAACACGTAAACAAAGAGCAAGAAAAACGCTTAAGGATCTTTTGACACTATTTACAGAGACGTGGATCACGCGCAAAAACACTTTTTCCGGAGTGCGCGCACGGTCATACGCAGGTAAACCAAACGTTCACGTCACGCCAACACACATATATATACATTTACGAGTGTGTGGGGATATGGCACATAATCTTTTTAAACGCTTTTCTAAAGTCCCTGTTGAAAATCGTATAAATTATAGGGTTCACTGAGCTGTTGCAGTAGCCAATCCAAAAAAAGAGATTGAATAGAGAATCCGGTATTGTGCAACTTTCTCGGCATATGGCATGAAGGCTGTAAGTGAAGAAAAAAGGGAACCAGCAGAGCACAAACACCCCCATGACCACGGCCAGCACGAAGGTGAAGCGCTTCTCTCGCATCTGTGCCAGTTTGGACTTGGATAAAGAGAGCTGTCGCGCACTTGGCTCTTGCTCGAACTCTGAGGTGCGGCTACATGCCCACGACAATCGTCCATTTTGCCTTGCGCACGAATTTGCACCTTCAAATTTTCTGCTCTTAGTGAAGCGCGAGTTTCTCTGTCTGCCGGAGAAGCTGCTCTCCTCCAGATCGATGTCGTCTAGCTCCCCTTTGCGTTCCCGGCTCCCAGAGCTGTTGCTACTGGGGCTCTCCACCTCTGACTTGCCTTTACGCATGAAACATGTCTCTGACTGCGATGGCTGTCGCTCCATCCCGTTCTTGGCGACAAACACGGTGGCTGCGCGCTGCTTGGCCACCCTGTAGATTTTACAGTACACCAAAATCATGATGAGACCAGGCGCAAAAAACGAGACCATGCAGGATGAGAGGATGTACCACGTCTCGTTGTTCAGTAAGCACTCCATCTCGTCGTGTTTGGTCATGATAAGCGGTGGAAAGGAGATCACGGCTGATATAACCCACACCACCGTGATCATGCTCTTTATTCTCCGTGGGGTCCTCTTCAGGTTGTAACTGACCGCTTTGGTCACCGACCAGTACCTGTCCAAACTTATGGCGCAGAGGTGGACAATAGATGACGTGCAGAACAGAACGTCTAGAGCCAGGTAAAAGGCACACCAGGTGCTGCCAAAGTACCAGTATCCCATAACTTCATTGGCCAAAGAGAATGGGATGACCAGGGTGGCCACCAAAATATCAGCAGATGCCAAAGAGACTAAGAAGAGATTCTGTGGCGCACGGAGCGCACGGCTGGTAAAAACGGCCACCACAACTAACACGTTTCCTACGATGGTCACCAAGATGATCACGGTGACCACGACAATAATCAACACCGCCGCGTACTGTGCATGTGGCGGGGATCTCGGTGCGCTGGTGCCATTGTTATCCGCAGATGAGTTCAGCGAGGGGTATAGGATTGTAGTTAAATCCATTCTGGATGCGTTTGGTGTTGATTCTCCATGTCCAGGCGTATTCTCATCCAAAACGCGCTTCGACTTCAAACCTAAAGCCTCCAATCTGAAGCGCTGCGCTTTCCACAAACGTATCATACCAAAGACGATGTTACTTTTAAAACTCCCGGTTGATTTGCATATCTTTTGTTTGTTTCGCTGGTTGCGCTTTTGATACGGCAGCCGTGGAACCCCCGAAGCCGGGACATGTTTTGTTACCAAAAAAGCGCACGCAGAAAGAAAGAGGATATCTGCTGTTCAGCTTGTTTCTGCAGACGGGGGATGAATCTGTGGTGCGTTCCTGTGTCTTGCGCTGAACGAGTATGAGACATACCGAACGATTTATGCGTGCGCCGCTCTCTTCACGAGGCGGGGGTGTCAAACTCACACATTATACCAATGTGTGATTTGATAACAACAAAGCATAATTGTAAAACCAGACATGTTATAATAACTTTAATAAGTCGTTAAGAAAACACATCATACTTAATGCATGCGTGATCATGAATCAAAATTGCAAACATTGCAAACCATTAACCAATGATTAAAGCAATATTTAATGCAGCAATACTATTTTAATAATTTATTAAAGTTATCATTTTAATTTCTGTGAAAGTCCCTTGCTGAGGTCAATTATATATATGATGATAAGGGTCACATGAATTATGAAATTATGCAATTAATACTTGCACCTTATGGAAATTTGGTTGCCTCATTTGTCACTCAGTTTTAGCCACAATTATCCTAATTTATTTTTAGTGACAATGTTAATGAGTATATTAAGCCTGCAATTCTATCACTGAATAGTAATTGACAATGATGGAAAAATTTATTTACTGTTTAAATAGGTAATTAGGTAAAATTTAAGATGTCAGCAGTTAACTAATAATACCAGATGGCAATTTATTTATTTGCAATTAATAATCATTCTAAAATTAAAGCTATAGAGATTAGTATCATACTTATAAATATACTGTAGAGGAGAGCGGGGCAAGTTGTCACAGTTTATACAACAATGAATATTTCCTGGGATAGATTTGTTTTTGAAAGTAAAGCAATTTCTGTGGGAGGACATAGCTTAAAATCATAACTACCAAACGTTTTTCAAACATGTCCATTGTTATTGCCCAAAATGTGTTGGGTTCATTGAATATGCTTTGATAATTCTCACTGTATAAGTTGTCACAGTTTATTCTGCCATTTTGTGTGTAAAGACAGAATGATGAGTTGGCTAATATTCCCAATAAAGCACTTGCATTCATCAAAGGCGATGACCCGTAATGCTCAAATTCAGCATTAAGGCATAAACACTTGTGTCAAAATGACTCAGAGACTGCTAGCAAAACATGGTGCTAAATGAACAAACTACTTGTTGAAAATGAGAGGCGATATCGTGCTATGTAAATATTTTGAGGTCAATAGTTTCAGGTCAGGTGTTTTCAGTGAGAGAGGGAAAATGCTTTTAAAGTGTTATTTTGAGGAGCTGACTGCATTTTGTCTCACCCTGAAGGAAGCACTCAAAGCGTACAGCCAGCATCATGCCTATTTAATCTGAGGGGGTACGCGTCCCCTCACATTTTAAGCCACGTGTGATTTTGAAATTTCAGTTGGGTTGATTGATTGATGACTATATACCATCTACTCATTCTTTTGTCACTCAAACTCATTAAAATTTGAACTGCTAAACTAACGCATACGGAGAACTACTAACTACTACTCATTTTCCCAGGTTTTGCTGCTTATCTCACTAACTTAGCTGGGGCTGTCACTGGTGCTCCATTAAAGAAAGAAGCACAAAATTGGTGCATGACTCCCCTGCATACACAGTTTTGTGTTTTAATGCAAGTTGCACAGAATGACAACAAATTCCACATTTAATTTTAAGACAGACATTAGAAAAGACTTGGGGCATGAATTTGTATGTACGTGCGTGGTGTTGAAAATGGCATTATGAGTTCATGTGTGCTTGTCTGATATGGGTTAAATTGTGCGTTAAGACTGGTGTTTGTCAGCAGCAGACACTGACTCACTAGGTGTTAGGTGGGCAGCTTGCCATTCTCTCTCTTCATTGGCCCTGTGGAGAAAATGTCTGGCTTCGGAGTGCTGGTTGATACAATTACAAATTCAGTTCAGTCCTCTTAATTGTAATTCAGGGACTAGATGAATATTATACAGTAATGTCAGAACAAAAACATTATGGACGCTGATATACTTGTCATGTCAGAAAGTGAGTGTGTGTTTCGCAGCTCTTAACTGATTCCTGTCCACAGGAGTGCCAGTCCAAATGTCTCCATCTGACAGATGTTCTATCAGTGCAGTTGCCCGTCCAGGGCTTGGGAACATTGCAACTGCGCATTTTTCCCTCTCTTTGTCTGCGCACTGGCTCACACACACATGCGAATGCAGATAACACATGTGCATGTAATCCCACAGACGCAAACACTTTTGAAGGAATATGTCAAGCTCATCAAGTTTCAGCAGTTTATGAACTGAGTGATATTGAACTGCCCCAGTGTGTGTAATGACTTACTGATTTGTGCTGTAGTGCTCTGTGACATCATCTCTGTACAGCTGGAGGCAAATGTGGGGCAATAATCTGTTTAACAAAACAGCCTTGGACAGGTTTCCACTTCAACCTGTTTAGGTTTATTTTACGTTTTGCCCTTTAGCTAATGAGCTTCTCTATTTCAAGCTTCAAAGGCAGAAAATATCAAATATTTAGCTCTTTCATCAAACCAACTGCATTGGCTGTTCATTCGTTTGTGTGAACCCCAACCTTAAAAATGCTTTGAAGGCTAAGTGCTATTTTGATGACGGATTTCGATGTCTGATGTCACTAAAGTCAAAGTAACCAAATACTTTGTGTATAAAAAAATAAAAACAGTTTGAATGTGTGTAGAACAAGCTCAGTGTAGGTGTAGATTTGCGGGGCTTCCGATGACCCTGTGGGTAAATTTCATATGGAAGTTGGTGGAAAAGGGGAAGAGAGGAAGTCACATGACTGACAAGATAAAGTTTTTTAAATTTAATAGAAAAAGTCACAGTGATTCTGAAAGGTGAGACAGTATATGAAAGTTTGAGTAATGGCTAAATGATTTGAACCGGGTTCTGTCATTTCAGGTCCAATCATTTAAACTCTTGGTCATGTGAGAGGCAGCATGACAGGAGCAAGTCATGCCCCCAGAAAGCTGTAAATTAGTCAGTCTGTGTTAAATCAACTATGTGTCCATGTGGTATCCTGTCTGTCACATGATCACTGACAAGCTCAGCAGATGAGTAATAGGACATGTTGGTTGACTTTTAAAGGTGTAATGCTTTACCAGAACATCTGTCATGTAACATGTTATGGTATGATGGTATATGTGTCCAATCATGATGCAACTGAAGTGAGGAACTAGGCAATATTAGTGACATGACAGAGCCATAATGACATCAGATTTTAACACAATGTAATTACTTTATTTACCTACCCTGATTGACATATATGCTGTTTCTCTCCGCACTAGTACCTCCTTTTTGAAATAGCTAGTACACACCCTTGTCCATTCTTGTTGTTATCCAGAGGGACATTTTGTTGTTCAGAGATTGCTCTTTTATTCGTTTCAGAAATATAAGTTGTGTTGAAGTATCTGGTCTCAGATGCTATTTAAATTGTAGATAGTTTTCAGATTGTATAAATTTGATGAGAAATATTTGAGTTCAAAATTATTCAGTAATATTAACTTTCGAATGTAAATTGCAAATCTGAGCACAGTTTGTAACATTATTAAAATCTAAAATTAATGGAGATGATTTTTGGGTCTTTTTTTATGGAGAAATATCTGACACTTAAGCAATATCTTCCATTTTCTCACCATTTAATCAAATTGCTGTCAATGAGAAACAATCGAGATAAAAATGAGATCTCATCTGTGGTTTTTCTTTCTTGCGGGTATGTAAGGAGGTTCTGTAAATGCAATAACAACATTGTTCTCAGAGACATGCTCACTCAAGCTGAGAATGTGGGGGTGTGAGTGTGAGAATTAAACAGGGAGTCACAACAATAGAAAAATCAACCCTGTTTATCCTGCATTATTAAACAACAGAAAGATTTAGGTGATCGGGGTTGTCTCAGATCAGAACATGACCTCTGGTTCCCTTGTGACAGATTCCCTGGCCACTGTATCCGGAAGGGAGATCCCAGGGGCCTCTGTGTGTGAGCCACATCCATAAGAAGTTTCTTTGTTCTCTCTGTTGCATTACAGACCCGGTTCTTTCACAGATGAGCAGTAGACTTAGAAAGCTTTTGGCTGGGAGACAAACAGAAAATAAATGTATGCAAGTTATACAAAGAGACTGTAAAGGAGGAAGAAAAAAAGCTTCTGTTTCTCTCTCTTGTTCATCTCTGCCTCTGTTGGGGAGAAACTAACTTGTGACACTGCTGAACTAGTAAAACAGTAGCTCAGCGGTTTTCATTTAAGTGTAGTTTTACTGTACCTAGCTAGTAGTCAAATCTAGAGTATTAGTGTATCATTGTAAAATGCTACATCACTGTTTTTATATCACATTGTTTATAAACTGAATCAATAGTCAAACCCAGTTTCCTATAGTACAGTATATACACTGTTTATGCACTATACAGTTTATCTTCTCGCATATGTAGTCCAATTCATTTAGTTGTTTTTATTACATTACAGTCTGAACAATGCACTTAACAAACTGATGTGCTTATATGACACTGTGTAGCAGTGATAATACAGATTTAAATGTAAAACATTTAAAAAGGTATTGCAGCGTTAATGTTCTGACTCATTTTTCTGTTTCATTACTGTCATATTGTGGGAAAACTCTTGTTGCTTGCATGCAAAGATAACTATTAAAATCATCTGCGTGGGGCATTTATTGACTGAATTAATATTTAGAACAATAAGTTGCACATGCGTTTCATCAAGAAACACTTTAGTGATTTACATATTTGAGAATTCTTCTTCAGGCTCCGCTAAGCTAATTACAAACAAGAAATGCTTAATCTTCTTCAATTCAAACACAGAGGAGCCTCTGCAAACAATATTTAATCAGTTTATTGAGTTTATTCCCTTTATTGTATCCTTGTTGAGCTACACTGTTTGTTCATGCTGCATTGCCAATGAATTTGAACCACAATTATTATCTTACCACGTACATGAAGTCAACACAAGCTTCTGTTTAATGTTGCCATGTGTATTTAAACAACTCGTCTGAGTCCATATATCACCCTACTTTCCAGCTGCCATCCATAGGCTGCATTAATATGAATCAAGAGTGAAATTATGCTGTGATTGGTTGATTTGGTGGCAATTTCTTGGCTAAAGAGAGACGGCAGCTACGTACCAAAATGTCTCATTATTCAGCACTGCAAACACCCGATAACAGATTTCCTGCTTTTCTGTAATACAAACTTTCCTTCTCCACTGACCTTCAATGTCTGTTTATTAGAGATGGGAAGCAATGACCTCATCAGACACCTTCTGCCACAGCGCTGGGATAATTATGGGAAAAGGGTTTGATTTATATAACCAGAGACGTTTTGTTTCTTAAAAGACCTCATAACGCTGACACTCACATTGAAAACCATTCAGTGGCTTCTGGCAGGGATGTCTCAGTCATAGTTATTTTAATGAGTCGTGCGGTTGAAAGCACAAAGTCGTTACATTGGAGAATTTTCTGCCTCAGATCTGCACTGTCAGCGGAAGAGGGAGCAAGATGATGACAAATATAAGATCGGAAAAGTTTAGATAGAAACGATAGAAGTGATAGAAAATGAGGATGCTGCGACTGAGGGCTTTGAAATGCGTTTAGGTGTTAACTGGGTTATGTAAATTTGGTCAGGCACATGTGAATGATAAATGTTTTCATCATTGGTTTATCTTGAATAGTTTGGGATAGGTGAAGTACAGATCTAATATTACCTCAGATATTACCTCAGATAGAGTTTTGATAATGTAAGAGTTATTCTTATAAGATATGCACTTGTGTAACGCATTGTACTAATTATTTCAATTCCAATGTTTACATCACGTTATAGCCTCTTGTGACTAATGTCTTACAAACTAATCATGTTCATTAGAATGTAATTGGTTGTACAATCAATATTCAGTAGGCTATATGTTCAATATGTCCTATTAATATTTATACTGTAGTAAGTATTCTTGCCAAAACTCCACACAGAATCACAATATTTGTTGACCACAGTTACAGTATGATGAATGAACCAGGAATATGCTTTAATATTTTATTCCACAAAAGTGTTGAATTAAGGTGGCAATGATTTTACGTATTCCTTATATTTTGAATGTGCTTGTTTTGTTAATATCTTGAATCAGCATTCAGTAAATAAATGATTTCATGAAATGTCTCATGAAAGGTTTACTTCTGCTGTAATGTATGTAATGTTGGGAGTTCAACTATTTTTAGCTCTCGGTCAGTGGGAGTGTGTTTGTGCTTATTGCAGGATAATCTCTTGACAGTTTCAGTGTTATCACTAAATCTTTATATCCCACATTTCAATGACAGTTTATTATTTTCAAAAGAACAATTATTTTCGTTTTCATGGCACTGGTGAATTAATCCAAAATATGATGTGAATTCACAAGCATACATTTTCAAAACACTTTAACCAAAAAGTGCATTTAGGTTTACATGTATGTCTGTACATGACACACATGAGATCTGTCATGTCTCAAGTTTCTTAAGTTTATTTTGTTGGGATATAAGAAGTGGAAAGCTTACCATTAAGTTACTTAAAATGCTCTATAGAGTTCTCCCAAAACTAGTATTTATAATCAATCATAGAGAATCAGATACTATAATAGCGGATCTAACAGGCAGATTTGTTCAACTGGAGTGGGTTGTTTTTATGTGGCAAATATTATGATGTAATTATTTTTAAAGGACATTGGCATAAGTTTAAATAGTTGTTTGCTGCTTGTTTGTAAAAGCATGCTTTGTCCTCAGCATCTGTTATGATCTTGCACACTTTGAAGTAATGGAAATATCTTATAAACTATGCATTACTATTCTAAAACAGGCTTAAACTATTTCTGAAACTTTACAGGTTAAATAATTTAGTGATGACAGTAAGTAAATGACTGCTGTTATCGGAAATATGTAATTTTTCTAAATATTCTGGGTTTCCGTGACATGTTGTGATTTAAATGTAGGGATACATCAAAAGTGGTGTGCTTGCACATATTCTTGCAAATATTATTTCAATACACCTTTGAAAAACCCAGGCGGTATTTTCTGACCGCCTAAACTTAAAGCGCGACAGTTCGAGTTGGTCGGTATTGCCCTCTGGTGTTCAACAGAGGCATTGCAGTACACACATTTTATTGAAACGGCTTGTAACAACAGGTATTTTAGATCGGTATTTTTAAAGCATTATTGCTTTTATAATTCAAGGATATATTGACATAACACTTTCCTCACATTTGCACGTTCTATGGAATTTATTAAAGACAGTCTATCTCACATCAATAACAGAAAAAATTATATGTTTGTTTACCAGGTTTCGCATGCCTCGTTCAAAGGCATGATCTATTACTGCCGTCGTATTACAATCAATGATATAACGATCTAACGCAACTCTACAACAAATGGCATGCCATTGTTTATTTGTTTGTTGACTATACCCTGCTCATAATCTTAATATTTCTTAAGATCGTAAAATAATAATTAAATAACACTACGAACGTTGTAGAGTATATTTAAATAATTTGCCACTAGTAAAAGTAATTTGTAAAAAAAAACTATAATGCTTGATTATTCAGATAAAACAACATCCGCAAAATTGACCTATTTTTATGAGTCCCGTTTGTCCTGCCTCGCTGGCGTAAACAGCGTGGAGGCGTCAAGTGGACGTGCGGGCCAATCAGATCTCTCGTTTCAGTGGCAGCCAATGAGTAAAGCGCTTCTTATCGCGCCCCGAAACTCTCACGGCCGCCATGATGCTTGTTTGCCTTCGGTGAGAAAGAGCAGCGGATCAGAAACAAAGGAAACGCGCACTCGTCTTTGTGAATTGGTATGAGCTTTCAGGTAAAACGAACAAGTGTTGTGGGCATTTACCACTTTATTTAGCGGCATAAATAGACGCGAATGTCTTTCTGATTGCTGTGCTATGTTGTTGATCTGGTTCTCTAAATGTATAATCGCTTGTTAGCCAGTTAGCCCGTGAGCTAATTTGCTCAATCTTAGTCGAGAGAAACTGATTGGCGTACAAGATAAAGTTTATTTATTTTTATTATCACCACCATTGAGTGCATGCTTTGAAACTACAATAGATTATTGAAAACATCGATCAAACGGTATTGAATGTTGAGGATTTTATGGTTGATTATTATGTAAGCAGCCTGCTGTGTCAGTGGGGAAGATAACACAGGAGTGTTCCAACATGTTCATCCAACGTGTTCTTTTTAACATCGTAAAATATTGTTATGAATTGCGTTTAGGCGGTTAACATCGTACACATGAGCTCTCGAAGTTAAATGGTGTAAATCTAGAGTGATGATTTCACATCGTAGGGGGTCTGATCAAACTAATTCACTTCATTAGACTAAAGTCTTCAACAAGTACATATTACGACCCGACTACATTTTATTTTTATAATTGCTTGATCTTATTTGGCTCATTGAGATTCGCTGCAGGTTGCAGTTATCTGGAAGAGTGATGCTTACTTTCACAGCTAGCTCTCTAACGTGACTCTGGGAAATAAACACGAGGTAGTGTTTTGTTTGGGTTGAGTTGCACTGCGATGATGAAAGATCAGAACTGACCTGCATATGGCGTGTTTAAGCGATTAGTTAGCGATTGCTGGTGGAGTTATGTAATGGAAACATAAGGGCACAGTGTTTAGTTGGAGTGCAGTTGCTCTTGGCTGCATATATTTGGTTTCTTACAAATGTAATATGAGTGTTAGTGGATTTGGCAAGCGCATCAGGTCGCACTAGTTTTAACGAACCTACTTTTCTTTCTTAATAACTGTTAATTACTAAATTGTAAACTTCACAGACACGTATAAAATGTTGTCAGCTGCACGGGTGTATAACACGACTCATAACGATAGTGTAAATTAGCTTGCATTTATTTTATACATTTTATTTTTTTAAACAAATCAGCGTTTTTTAACGATTAGTTTGAATTATAGCGCTTTGAGTTTATGTAAATTTCAGGAGCGCGCTGACGCCGAGAGACGCTCGAGTATCTCTATTTGTCATAGGCGTAATGGAAAAAGCTCCTCAGCTATTGATCCTTCAATTGCTTTTGTGTGTTCTCACTCCCTGATCTCCATTCTCGTGCTTTTAGTGCCATTACTAGGCATCTCACCTTCTTTCACAATTGCACTCCATTTATTATACACCTAACAACCCAAACACAACAGTGCTGTGAAGACAAACCAGATTTGAAAAGTGCATGGCATGTGGTTTTGTAGCGAGATCATTGTTGGGTTATTGTGTTTCAGTGTTACAGGGATGCCCAAGGAAAAATATGATCCGCCAGACCCCAGGCGGATGTACACAATAATGTCCAGTGAGGAGGCAGCCAACGGGAAGAAGTCATATTGGGCAGAGCTGGAGATTGTTGGTAATGTGGGGGTTATTAAAGGGGGTTTCTTAAAATCCACATTAAACTGACCAGTAGTTACTTTCTATATACACTGTCCTGGCCTTATTGGTGCTTTATTCATAGTTAAATGTTGCTACTGTTTAAGGTTCAGGCATATACACTTCTGTCCTTTTTGGTTTGTAATGATTGTGTATCATTTCAGCATGTTTGTAATTGTATTGTGTTCTTACATGCTTACAGGGAAAGTAAGGAGTCTGAGTTCAGCACTATGGTCCCTCACCCACCTCACCGCTCTTCATATCAGTGATAATTCACTCTCGCGCATCCCGCCCGACATTGCCAAACTGCACAACTTGGTGTACTTGGACCTCTCGTCCAATAAGATCAGAAGCCTGCCGGCCGAACTAGGCAACATGGTATCTCTCAGGTGAGGAGCTAACACGCCCTTTGTTTGGCCACTGTAAATTGCATGGTTTATTAAGCCCATAAAGCAGCCATAAAGGTTTTGGTGTGATGTAGAGTAGACAGATGAGGCCGTTGTTGTAGCTTGCAGTAGTTTTTAATACCATATTTGATGTTATGAGTTTAGTAGTCCCAAGCACCACTAATTAGGTCCCACCTTCTTCAGAAGTGTTGTTAATTTGACTCCAGGGTCTTCTCTCTGATAACAATGCTGTTTTAATACGTGGGTGACGTATTGGTTTGCTCTGAATCGATTTCAACTGTCCCAGGTTGAAATATGTTAGAAGCTCTTTGCTAGTGTGATTATCACTGCTTGGTTATAAATCATGTTGCGTGAGGAGCTGAAACGCTACTGTATTGGGTTTCTTTAAAAGTGGTTGGGATTTCATCCAACGTTGGAAGCGCACCAGCGTGTAATGGGTTTTGTGCAGTATGGTGGCTCCAAAGGTTTGATGTTGGCTCTTTTGATCCATTTGGCTTTTCATGCAATATTTGATCTCTTTAGAACACCCTGTATGCTTTTGCCTTGGTGTGTGAATTTGTCTCTTTATTTCACAGGGAACTGCTTTTAAATAACAACCAGTTACGAGTTCTGCCTTTCGAGCTTGGAAAACTCTTTCAGTTACAAACATTGGGTTTGAAAGGTACTACTTCCCTTTGTAACCCAATAAACGCAATCTTAAGTTCTGTTATGTGCAGGCCCGGGTGGAATCTGTTTGACTTGTGAGGAATTGTGCGATCAGCTTTAACGTTGTAAAAAGTGTATATTGGTCTGAAAGTATACAATCAGCAGCCAATAAGAACGTAGTAGCTAAAACACTTAGCTTACAAACACAAGGATTGGGGAACATTGTAAATGACAGCTGTCTGAAATCAGAGTTTTCCGTGAGTCCTGTGGGACCAATTATGTAGACTTAAGATATCATACAATAATGATCATGCGCTTGGTAACCAAAAGCTATTTCGTTCTATATTTGTGTTCATAATTTGCATATCTGTGGTACAGTGTACTTCATCTCTGGCTGTGT
>JAZGTK010008003.1:0-12958 GCA_036877625.1 Ambastaia sidthimunki
CACACACACACACACGCACGCACACACACACACACACTCTCACACACACTCTCACACACACACACTCTCACACACACACACACACAGCTCTTAAGCACCGCAACACTATATTTAATAACAAATCATTTCATTGTTATTAGTTTTGTTATTTTGTCCTTTTGTAAATATGCTAATGTACAGCTTTTGTAAATATGTTAATGTAACATACAGTACTGTGGTCCAGTAAAGGTTAGTTTAGGTGATTAATGTTTTGTATGTAACTTGTGAAATGAATTCCACTGTCCCTGATTTGTTGTGTTAGAATAAAGTTTTCTTTTTTTTGTTACCAAACAAATAAACCTGTAGAATGTGAGGCTGGTGTTTACTGCACATCACACCTGCTGATGCTGTTGGTGTATTTTGCTGGACAGTCAGAATCATTAATGTTATGTGATGTTGTGACGGGAGACTCAACCACACACGAGTGTCGGTTTCACTTCCTGTTGAGTCCGAAATTTCAGCCTCTTCATCCTGTTCTGACAGAAGTGCTGACTGCTGTTGTTTGTGTTCCACAGAGAAACGTCAGCTGAAATATTTCACTAAATATCTGAGTTCTGCTGCTCGTTTCTAAATTCTGTCTCAGAATGAATCTGGACCGGTTCTGATTTGGTTCCAATCCAGCTGTGTGCTGTTCCACTCAGGTCCTCGTTTACACTTTCATGTGGTCCGGTTCTGTCTGTATTGTGTAATGTAGATGGAAAATGGACAAATTAAACTAATTCTGTGTATTGGTATCTTACAGGAATAGAATAGAATAGTTTATCCCCTCTTTCGCTTTAACCTTCCTGTCAGCCATTTTGAATTTTAAATGATAAGGTTGCCATCAGCCTCTCTCTGTTTTTCTTGCATGCAGTTGAAAGGCAGGTGCGTGCCGTAGCCACAGTCCCGGCTATAATCTGAGGGATTGGGACGTAAGCTCGGTAAGGCGAACGAGAGCTGCCCATATCCTGTACACAGCTCTGAACGTTCCGGAATGTTCCCCTTCAGACAGCCGCCACAGCTGGCCAGCATCTTTTCAAAACTTAAGGATTATAGTGGAAAAACAATGAGAAAAACGACTTAGACTTTCTCTCACCCCATAAACACGCACAGATGAAGTGCTCCGGTCTCTGTGTTTTTGTGCGTGTTGAGAGGAAAGTGAGCTCACAGATGGAGAGTGTTGTGCTGATGTTTGAATTAACTACATCCCATTAGTGCTCCAGCTTTCCTCTGCTGCAGTGTGCTCACAGTTTATCCAGAAACACGTTTCCAAACGCAAACATTTGCATTCCAGTGTTTGCCCACAAAGAAAAATGTTTATGTGGTGTGTGAGTGATAGATCTGCTCTGGGTTTGCGATACACAAACAAAAGTGTTCATGTTTACCAAGCGTTTTACAATGACAAGGCGACCAGATTTAGTATCAGTCTAGGTCAGTCAGGAAACAGGTGAGAAAAATCTCAGATTTACATTGAATGTTGGACTGTTATAAACTTCGTCCAGTATAACAAGGTCCTGAATGCTGCATTGCAACCACCCAGAACACCCTAGTAACACTTTAGCAACTACCCGGACCACCAAAGCCACTGCATAATAATGCCCTGGCAACCACCCACAACATCCTAGCGATGTTGCTTGCTGTAGCTGTCATCATTGCTGTCTACACTGAGATGTGCTCATGTAACAAGACGTCTCCCTGCTGTCCGTTTAATATCACAAACACTGACATAACCTCAAGTGAAAAACTGTATCTTAAAGCATCTTGTCCTGCACAGAACATCACATTGAAGCCCACTCACTGTTTCCACAGAGATGTACACACACAGGCCATTAGTGGCTGAATGTTTCAGTGTCTCATCTCTGGTCACATGCTGAGCTCTCAGGACTGCTTGTTTGGATGTGCTGTGAACTGCCAAACATCACAAAATGCTCTGAACTCAAGCCACGTGTGTGTGTGTGCTAATATGTGTGTATTAATGTGTGTGTGTGTGGGTGGGAGTGTTGTTTTTGTGACCTCTGGTTGTGGTTCTGTCCTCCTACATGCAGGTCTGACTGAGTCTGACCACATCCCTATAGAGATCAACAGCCTGCAGACAGAAGCCATCATGAACATCTGTCTCTCTCTCTCCCCCTCTCTCTCTCTCTTTCTCTGGTCTTTATGATGCTCTTGATGAATGGTCTTTATCAGAGTGAGGGGGTGGGCTCTCATTAAAGGTGGATTGCCAGGCAACAGAAGGTCAAACTCCAGTTTAAATGGTCAGTGTGGCTGCAGTGTGAGATAAGAATAAAGAGATCTGTGTAAAAGATGTTCATTATAGCTTGTGAGGACAGTCACTGATGGAAACACCCTGTTATTGTGTCTTCTGTGATTGTTTTTAAAGATTTGTTCAGTGTCCAGACTCTTGTGTTCAAGTACTTGAGTTCTCCAGTAATGTTCCTTTAGCTTTAAAGTCTTTTGGATGTGGGCTGACTGTTCTAGGTGGATGACGTTTGGATATTTGATAACAGAGTTATTGCTGTAGATTTAGTTTTTCCAGTGTTGGTATGTGCCTTCCTGGTATCCACAGATATCAAGCAAAATTAATCAGGTTTTCTTTTTTAGTTGGTCACAAGTTTTGGTTAAAACACCAGCAAATTTTTATGATTATTTTTTCAAATCAGTGGCATAGTTGTATATATTTTTAACAATGATATGCAAAACATTTGTAATTGCATTATGCAAAGCTTTCTGTTTTATATTTTTAAACTAAGGGCCAATTTAAAACAAGATTCTAAGCTAACCGACAGAATGACACATCTACCCACCATCCAGAAAATGACATTAGAAAAATAATCCTTTAATGTTTATATGGATTATTGGAGAGCTGAACGTTGTTTGTTGGGTATCTTTGAGTACAGTCATCAGTTTGTGCTGTTCTCACGGCTGCTGCCCACCGTGTCATGAGATAATTGGGGTCCTTTAGGGAAGGCTGTCTTATTGATCGCATTGCTCTACCAGTTGAGCTACAGGATCGCTATATATAAAGACAGATAAACATGAATCAATATATATTTGCATATGTGAAGTTCTGGGTGTGTGTGTGTGTGTGTGTGTGTGTGAGTGTGTGTGTGTGTGTGTGTGTGTGTGTGTGAGGTCATGAGTACTGTTGATCTTTCCCATCAGCAACTCATCAACTTCCCCTCACCAGTGTGAGTCATGGAAGTACCAATCCTCTCTCTCTCTCTCTCTCTCTCTCTCTCTCTCTGTCTCACTCTATTCAATTTCAATTTAATTTAATTTCAATTTGAGATGCGTTATTGGCATGACAAAAACTCTGCTGGACTGCTTACAAATAGTGCACAAATATGAACAGAAAATATAAAATATTAAAACAGTAAATATAAAAAGGTAATATACAGGAGTAATATGACATCATATAATGTACGTGTGCTGCAAACATCAGGTCAGATGAGTGTTTTCTCTTCTATCATGACAGCCAGAGCAAACACACAACTGTTCTCTCTCTCTCTCTCTCTCTCTCTCTCTCTCTGTGTGTCCTACCACAACACACACTGCTGAATCAACTTTCCATCAGTGTGACTGCAAGTCAACAATGTCTGAATTATAAAAACAAAAACCTTCATAATGAATCTTTAGCCCAGCTTCTATACAGTGTTAGAATTAACAGTTATTAATAACAGTTATGACCAGTGCATACTTCCTTTTGAGACATTTAACCAAAAGGAACTGAAAGTCATTGTAATTCATGCTTAGTTCGGTCAGTTCTGTAGCACATGCAGTTTTGGTCACATGGTAAATGCTAGAATCTTAGGACATTCTTTTCTGTTAACTTTCTTAAATGAATTCAGCTACACAGTGTCACCCGTGGACAGATACGTCACCCAGCAAACCCAAAAATGGAAGTGAAAAACAAAACTTCCACAGACCAAGGAGCAGAAGAAGAAAGAAAAGCAGCAGAAGAAAGAAGAACAGAAGAAGAAGGAAGAGCAGAAGAAGAAAGAAGAACAGAAGAAAGAAGAGCAGAAGAAGAAAGAAGAACAGAAGAAAGAAGAGCAGAAGAAGAAAGAAGAACAGAAGAAAGAAGAGCAGAAGAAGAAAGAAGAGCAGAAGAAGACCGAGCAGCAGAAGACCGAAGAGCTGAAGAGCTAAAGAGCAGAAGAGCTGAAGAGCTAAAGAGCAGAAGAGCTAAAGAGCAGAAGACTTCGGTATAGATGGGTAACGCTGGTTTGGTCGCTGCAGACTGCAGATGCTGCGTGCGGGCAGGTGTTTTGACTTTGATGCTTGTTATGACACTTTAAAAGTCACGTTTGA
This sequence comes from Ambastaia sidthimunki, assembly GCA_036877625.1. NCBI lineage: Eukaryota > Metazoa > Chordata > Actinopteri > Cypriniformes > Botiidae > Ambastaia > Ambastaia sidthimunki. The sequence continues at coordinate 4,330 of JAZGTK010008003.1, forward strand.
GAGCTTTTCCACTGCAAGCAAAGCAGTAGATGTGGCCTAGCACGTTCATGAGAGATCTGGAGATTTTGCTTCTCTTCTGAATGTGTTTCATGTGAAGTGGTTGTGCAGACGGTCTGGGTCTGTTTTGGTGGAATTGTAAACAGTGCAGCTATTTTCGTTCCCCAGTTTATAGGCTTTGTAAGATAAACAAGTGCTTATTTTAAAAGTTGTACACGTGCCACAGGATCAGAAGCAATAAACAGCCGTTCAGAGCTACTGCAAAAGATGATTTTTATAACTTTACACACTGAGGGCAAATATACAGTATTTATAAACAGCCACATGTTCATGTTTTACAGAAAAACATATATTGTATTTTCCAACAAGTGTCATGACAATGAAACCTGAACTAACTGAAGCAATATTCATAAACACTCTCTCTCTCTCTCTCATGCTCTCTCTCTCTCTCTCTCTCATGCTTTCTCTCTCCCTCTCTCTCTCTCTCTCTCATGCTCTCTGTCTCTCTCTCTTATGGGTAGCTTGGTGCTATTTCAAAGTAGTTTTGCAACAGTAACAAACCTGCTTATATATAACTCAAGAAAACATTGACTTCATCTTTGGATGAATCTGAGACTCTCACTGTGAAGTTTTGTGTGGGATTCCTGCTAATCGGTGACTAATTGGCAAGTTTTATCCAACACCCTCTCGGACACTTAAAAGAGACACACATACCACTCACAGACACACAACAACCTCAGCCACAGAAATCAGCCTGACAGCTTCTCAGTGCTCAGCATGAAACCCTGCGAGGGCTGAACTTGAGTGTTAGACGACTCAGAGGTTTGTGAGTGTGTCTGTAATAGCTGCATCATTGCTGTGATTCGTGGTGTTAAACGTGAGCTGATAACTTTATGATGCTATGCAAGAGAGTTTTGATAGATGACGAGCGTGTTCTGAATTTGTTCTGGTATCGACCTGAAGGTTGTTTTTCACTCCACACATACAGAGGACTGTTCATCTCCTGGCAAACCTCTGTGTAAACTCACCATGAAATCAAAATATGCTCCCATTCATTTGTGAAATACAGCAGTGTTTATTATAAATCACCTATCTGTGCATTAATTCATGTGCTCGGAATCCTTAATCAAAATCTGAAAATGGACTTCCTTCTCTAGAATGGCATGTTTGGGCGGAGCCAGAGCTGTTAACCACGCCCCTCCAGTCTGCTGTGAGGTTTGAAATTGTTTTTTCAAATTAGGGTGTAAGGATGTTTTCCTAACGTTGTTAACAAAAAAGTCTGCCAAACATCATTGTTAACTTTACAATTTAAAAGTAAAGTTTTTAGTATATATAATACATAACTTTAAAAAAGTTCCACTATAGTCACATAACTTATGAAAATTCAGAAACATTTGTTGTATGTGTTTTATGTTAAAGTTGCCTTTACTTGAATGCTCTGCCTTTCAAACAGCGGGACAGCGTGACAGCCAGCTAATCTCTGTTAATCCACTCTTAAGACACACAGAACAGCCATAAAGCTGAGACATGAGAGAGGAGGGAAACATATGACTGCAGGGTCATAAAACAAGAGACAGAGAATGATGATGAAGAAAGAGATTACTGGAAAGGTCACGGCAGACAGAGGTGAGGTGATTCAGAGATATAAGAAAGAGATATTACAGGACTACAAAACATTTCATCCAGACAGGATGAAAGGCAAGAGAGTGCTGAAGTCAGCAGCACAGAGGATTCTGGGTAACGGGAGGTTTTTAATGTGATTTAAAGCTATAGTCTTGTCACACACACACAGATGGATGATGCGTTACACCCCTGTTTCTCAGATTTACACCCGATTGGCTAATAATGTGGTTTGGATGAATGTCTAATATATTTCCTGATGTTACATCAAAAGTGACCGTGAGTCGCCATCCAGGACAGAGTGTGAGAGAGTGTTTGTGTCTTTACTGTTGAGCTTTACATGTTTAATCTCTCTCTCTTTTTCCAGCTCTCACAGAAGCAGATTCGTCTAAAACCCCCGTAAAGGTCCCTGTCCATGAGCCGCCCGTTATCCGGAATACACCAGGATCTGATGCTCCTGTTTTCCTGTCCTGCAGCAGAATCCTGATTCTCAGTCTGTGGCTGGAGTGCTGCTTCATCTGAACCAAACACACACACACACACACTCACACACGCACTCACACACACACACACACACACTCACACGCACACACACGCACTTACACGCACGCACACACACGCACTCACACACACACTCACACACACGCGCACACACACGCACACACACTCACACACACGCGCACACACGCGCACACGCGCACACACACTCACACACACGCACACACACTCACACACACACACTCACAGGTGAATCTCATAGCTGGTCACGTGTGGGTCATATTTTACCATTAAATCAAAGAAAGTTTTTTAGTCCATTTAGATTTTTAACATTGCAAAAATGTTGCAATGTTTAATCTTGCAAATCATTATTAGTGTAAATAAAAAAGCTACTTTCAGAACTGTCCTGCAGTGACTGAATCTCAGGTTATTATAACTGACTGTTACAGAGCTGAGAACTATATTACTGTTACGTTTATTATTTGAAGGGTTAGTTTAGAAATGAGCTCTTATTGGGTTACACAACAACATACATGGATGCAGCACAGACCCTGTTTATTATTTAACTGCGTTTTAATTGTAAATAATTTTCCCTTTGAAAATTTTTTATTTCCATATTGAACATTGCTCTTTACAAATTTTGACACATTTTTATTACAGCAATATTCATAAACTCATATTTTTATTACAGTACACAAGTCTTTCTTGTTTCTCTTGATTTTGGGGTAGAATATGACCTGGAATACCTAGAATATGAATTGGAAAGATTCACCAACATGTGCCCTAAAAATTCCCGTCTTGTGTGATGTAAAGGCTTCCACGTTTGCGGGTGACTCGGGCGGAGAGGCTCACCGCGCCGTCTGGGGTTTAAATGTTAAACTCTGCAGATTCATACTCTCAGTACAGAACTGTGACCATCACTTTCTCCGTCTCTCTGGGACTGTGGAATGATGAAACCTGTGTCTGTGGAAACAGACAGCAGAGAAAACAAACAGATGCTGTCTGCATTCTCAGCCAAAAATGCTGCCGTCACTCACAGTGTTACTGAATGAAACTGAACTATGTAGGAGATGCACATTGTAGAGTGTAAATACTGAAGTTTGGACTGGCTCTGAATTTAGAGGACAACGAATGTTTATCTGAAGCATCACAGAAACATTTTGTAACTTTTAGCAGCTCTCACTTAAAGCCATGCCATGTGTATGCACATATTTACAGAAATGCATAATTGTAATGGAATAATTTTTATAATGGACTGTTTCCTGATTGCACGATTTCCAAAGCGTTGAAGGGCTCAAAATATCCATTTAATACAGGCGGTTTCAGTCCTGCTCCAAATGAGCCACTGCAGAGTTTAGCTCCAACCCTAATCAAACTGATCAGCTGCTTCAGGTGTGTTTGATTGTGGTTGGAACTAAACTCCACACTGGATTTCAGAAACAGCATTACACACCCCTGCTTTAACACTTCAGACAAATTTGTCTATTGCCTAAAATATCATTTTAACTTAACGAGCATTTATTAACTTTTTAAATTCTCTGTGAATGTGGAGTATTTAAATGTCAAAAGTTTAGTAAATTTGATGGTAGTATATTCGAATGTGCACTAAGGTACTTTACTAAGTTTTAAAATGTGTGGTACAGGTTTATCTTAAATGTTCTGTTATGTTTGATGGAAGAAAAGTTTTTAAAGCTCAACAGATGTGCAGAATGCTTTACTTTTATAAATAATGAACTTACAGCAAAACAGTGCTGATCTGTACAGATACCAAATCTTTTCTCTATTAGCTTCTTCAACATCTGTACTTTGCAACATGAAAAAACGTTTCTATTGCCTGCTGTATATTAACATTTAAGAGTCAGTATTAATTTAGTTCTTATACAGAAGCAAAGAAGGTCTAATGAGTCTGTAAACATGTTTTTTGTATTCGTTGTTGCTGTTTGCACGATTTGCTACATTTTAATTTCTCTCTTATAAACATGGACAAATCTTGCATTGGTAAACATTGGTAACAACCAGTTACCAGCCAGAAAATAGATAAACCCCGGGTGCCACTTGCCAGGGGCTTAAACAGTACTAAACTGCAAGCAATAAGCTACTAGAGGTAATTTATTACAGTGGATTTACAGTGAAGTCATAGAATTTACAGAATTTCAACAGCATCTTTCAAAATCATTTTAGCTAGAAGTGAGCTTATAGTTTGGTCAGAGTGCCGGTTTTCTTGGCCAAACTGATGCATCCAAAAGTTGCTGTTGTCTGAGGTGGTAACCATAGCAACAGTTAACCATATTCAAAACACAAGTGTCCTTATTTATCTCTTTATTGTAACTTTATGTATCACAAGTTCATGTTAAGTTTATCTTGGGCTAACTGCGATTAGGGCACCAAAAGATTTTTTGTGTTGCACAAGACTGTGACCCAAAACATAAGTACAGAAATATCTTAACATTTGACCTCCCTCCCAGTTAATGTGTAACACTGGATACATATTCAAATTCATCATGTTAACTTTATTTTAACTATTTTGTTTGCTGGTTTGTTTGATGATGGTTTGGTTGGTAGCGTTGAATGAAAACACAGCTTGGCTACTGAAGACGTATCAGATAAACACAGCGCAAATGAAAAGTTGGTTAAATGGCTAATAAAATGATTCTTCGCTTGTTTCACAAACCTGGTGACAGTGCAGAATTTTTTGTTTCAGTGAGTTTTTGTTTCAGTACTTACAGAACTGCACAAAATTAAGCTGCTTTGCCTCAATTGTTTAGAGCTTAGCCGAGATCGCTAGCTAATTATGATGCTAATAAATGTCTGTGTGGTACATGAATGACCATGTAAACATTTGCTTTAATGAAGGATGTTTTGAATCAGTTATTAACTAGATTACATTTCTGTTAGGGTGTTTAGAAGGCAGCTTTCTATGTTGACAGTAGGCTGGACAGGGTCTCATTCGATTTTTAGAACAGAGCTAATAATTTGTTCCTTTATGAACCTGTTTTTCCACAGAGAAAGTTTTCTCAGGCTTTGTTACATTTCTGTGGACATTTAGAGAAATTTAATCCTCACGTGGACAGCAAAACCTGCTCTGTGGTTTTAATCTTCCCCCACTGTTTCCTTTTAAGTTGCCCTAAGTTTAACTTTTTTAATCGTTTAATTAAATGTCAATAATTTCCATGTGTAACTTGCTGTGGAATCTCTCTCTGTTTCTGTTTTTGGCTGTGTGTAGGAATGCAGTTATTTCTGTATCTCTTCAGTCAGTTTTGCTGACAGGTCAGTCTCACATACAGCTAAAGCTAATATAGCAGCTACTGGAGTTTAACTGGCCGAGCGGCACACAGCTTTAAAATAGCACAGAATGAGAGACAGAGACTCACTAACAATTTTAGGTTGCAAGAACATTTCCCTAACGTTTCCATTAGTAGCAAAAACATTAAAAATGTTATTTTGAATGTTCTAGAAACGTTTAAAAAAGTATGTTTTTAAACATTGTTTTAACATTATTGCTTGATTATGAGAACGTTATTCAAACATTCTGAAAAGTTTTGAGACAGTAATGCAGCCGGATTTGTTGGGGGGTCTCCTTTGGAGGGACCGCTTGTATGAACATTAGAAACTGATCCTGTAGTCCATTTTAACCCAGGGTTTGTTTCCTTCCTTTCTACAGGTGCTAAACTTAGCATGGGTTAGCATATCTTAAACATCATAGCTTGGACTTGACAGAGTTACAGAGGAAAGTTTGAGGGCAACAGGTTCATCATGTTGCGTGTAAACGAACGCTTTTCTTATTTCTGCAACAAATCTTACAGCATCCCTCCATTCTGTCACTGGGATTTGAACCCAAACCAAGAGAGGTGAAAGTTTAAATGTGGGGAGACTGTTAGAATGAATGTGTGTGCAATAAAACAGCTGCTTTATCACAGTCAGTCTTACAGAGTGCTGGAGTGATACCATGCAACAGTTTCTGTTATATATAATCATGTTCATGTACAATGGTAATAAAATAATAAATCTACTACAAAAAGTATCTTCCCTCTAAAAACATTGTAGTAACACAGTTGTTTAAATGCTTTTTCAGTGTAAACTACCCACATGAGTCATTCAGCTAAAAGAACTTCACAGATTTACATAGCAATACATTTTACTGTCAGATCTGTTTCTCTGTTGTGGTGTCTGTTACAGTTTACTGGAGTTACCCGTACACACACACACACACACACATACACAAAATGTGTCTGTCTCACATTCACTGTCTCTTTACTCCTGTCTGTCTCACATTCACTCTCTCTGCTCCTGTCTGTCTCTCATTCACTGTCTCTGCTCCTGTCTGTCTCACATTTACTGTCTCTGCTCCTGTCTGCCTTTCTCTGTCTTTCTATTCCTGTATTCTATTCCATATGATTGTATCCGTGAACCTAAACTCATGCTTCCTGCAGATACATCGGAACTGTCTTGGTCTCTGTCTGTCTCACTTTCACGTTTTATTGAAATCTGAGCCAGTCACACAGTGTAAAGCGATACAGAGTAAGAACTGCAGTGAGGCACCTCAGATCTGGAGAGCTTTACTGTAACTTACCGCTTTCTAACTGCATGTGCTAATAAGTGTTTATGATTCAGAATCCAGCCGGGGTTTGGATCCTCTGCTGGAGGAAAAATGAAGAGGTTTATTCAGACTGTCATGTCACGGGCATTAACTGCAAAGACGTGTTTTCCTGCAGTCCAAACATTTGTTTACTCATCAGTTAGATGCTCTGTGTGTAGAGGCGGCTGGAGGACTTAAAGTACCACAGATAGAACATTGAGATCTTACTGTATTTCTCCCCAAATCCATTAGATCTGAGAAATATTTTCTAGCTCTTCACTCTGTCTCTCTCAGTCAGTCTGTCTCTGTCTGTCTGTCTCTCCATCGCTCTCTGTCTCTCTTTCAGTAGTGGCTGGAGAGTTGAAGCTATTAACTCTTATCTGAGTATATGAGCAGCAGAATTAAACATGGATCCTGATTTGCTGTGTGTCCAGATTCAGATAATAAAGGTGAATCCCACAGGAATGTGAAGATATTCCGAGGTTTATTAAATGAAAACAGAGTGTGTGTGTGTGTGTGTGTGTGGTAAATAATGTACAGGAATAACCCGCATCTCTGTAGCTCAATCTGGTCTCATTAACACCTGATGGAGACTGTGTGGAGAGGATGAGAGATAAAGACAGCAAAAGTGGTGTTAGTGATATATTGCCCAAACTGATTTACACACAATATAAAGATGTGATATGATTCATATAATATCTAACAAATGTGAATGATCATCTCTCTCTTGACCAGGAGTGATAACCAAAACTACATTTAGTCCGTCTTTTTTTTACCAAAAAAGACAAATTGCTGGTTACCAGCATGTGCTGTGTTTTGGATGCTGGTATACTGGTTAACCAGCTTTATTAGGCAAATCAAGCTGCTGGTCAACAGAAGAATCATTTTCAAATCAATAATTATTTTTAGATTAATGATTTATTTGCTGGATGATTGTTGGTAAATACAAAAGTGTTTGAGAAGAACACTGTGGAGTGGCACCATCCACAAATCATTTGCTTTAAACTCTTGGATGTACGACTTCTACTGAACACAAAAGCAGTTATTATCAAAAATAATGTTATTATAACAGTTAAAATGCACTGTGATTACCGGCTGTTACTCAGTTGTGATTTTGCTTGTGTAAAGTTGGTCTTTATAGCAGAATGAGGGCAAATTAAACAAGCTGCTGATGAAATCACCTCCAGGGAACCTAAAACAATTCAAAAGCTCATTTTACACATTAACACACTTTTATTCTCTTGGCTAGTGAAGGTTTCTTAAACGAATCTTCTGTCAGAGTGTGTACGGGTTTATTTTTGAACATTACTCACTGAAGATGAATCAATTTGCAATATTCCTTTGTAGGTCTTTGTTCTAGGAGATCTTTAAAGATCTGAATTCTCATCATTTCAGTTCAGAAGGATCAGATATCAGTAGTTCTGAGCTCTGTGGTTCTAGCCAGTTGAGATTTGTACATTTTCCCAGTTCTCCCAGTACAAAAGAGCCCATTAATGCAACTGAATGGTGAATGTGTACAGAGTTGTGAAGAATTCACAGAAAGAGATCTTTCATGAGAGCAACACAGCTTCTCTCTCTCTGTCATTCTGTTTTGCTTTCTAATTCTCTCTCTCTTTCTCTCTTTTCATCTCGTCAGCTGATGTTTATTGAACAGATGAAATGGAGCTAAAATTCCAACAAAGAAACTGACAGAGACTGTCTCTAACAAATGTATTAAATACTTAGGCACTTGTTTAGTTAGTTAGTTATTCACTTAGTTAAGAAGGTAGGTAATAGGGTGCCTTAGCATTACAAAAGGCTCATTAGCTGGATGGATGAGTGTGCATGCAAACATGTTTGGAAATGTGTGTATCAGTACACGTGACTGTGTGTGTGTGTGTGTGTGTGTTATGGGGTTGGTGTTATATTGATCCAGTGTGTTTATGAATGCAGGGGCAC
>JAZGTK010008004.1:0-18766 GCA_036877625.1 Ambastaia sidthimunki
ATCTAGGACACTCTTTCGCCCCCAAATTGCCCAAATGACTCATTTTTGTTGATTCAGGTGCTACTTACTTTAGGCAAAATTACACCTGATGAAGTCATGTGTTCTATTTGGTTACAAAACTGAAGGGAGGTGCCTTTGAGCTTCCAGGAGTTTAGCCCAATTTTCTGTTTTGACCAAACAGTCTCAGTTTCGAAACAAACAGCAGGCTCTCTATAATGTGGGAACAATGCAAGCAGGAGTGGCTGCTGTAACAGAGCGTATCAGATCATTATGCAAAGTAATAATTTCAGACAGCACAACATTAAAGCACGAAAGGGGAGCCAATTACCACCACACCCTACTGAGGGGTATTCAAACACAAACCAATGACAAGAAACCAGGCCAGAATTGATGACATCAATAAGCTTACTAGAATCATGCTGTCATGCTCCAGGCTATGAGTTCACCCCAACAGTTACTCATGGATGGTGTTTCCTTTTATCTCATGATTCCTCACTATCTTACATACAAACCACAAAGGAACTGAGCAATACGATTGGTTCTTCATGATGATGCAATAATGAAACATCTGTATTTATTACACTGAGATAAACCACAGGGATTTAAATGTTAAAGCTTCCAATGCTTTTCCTTAAGTATTTGGCATTAATAACCTCTTAGTAAGTTAATTTTAAGTAAGAAAATGTAATTACATTGGCGTCAAAAAGGCGAGTACAAACAACACTTAATAAAAGCAAGATTTTCTTAACATTTAAATCAGTACTGATGGTTTTCATGAAATATGTTACATTGGCTGTAGCATAATAAAACACACAAAGACAAACCTAAACTTATATCTCTTAGGATGAAGAATATTAATAAGAACAACAAACAGAGGCAGAAATTTAAGAATTGTTTTATCATTTTTTATCAATAATTAACACCAACCTAAAAGAAAAGGTGATAAAAGGTTTTGTTGACAGATGTCAATTTTGCTTTGAAAAAACTACAAGAGAGTGAAACAAGAAGTTGTGACAGTCTATCAGATCCATAATAAACAGAAAAACAAGAATGCTGTGTGGTTCTGTGAGCTATTAATCCTAATGAACTAAACCAAGATCCCACATCTAATGAGAATTGAATAATCCTATTACACGCCACTCTCCCTAATTCTGAATAGGACGTACCTACAAGACTTGGAAAAGTATTGAGAAATCATCAAAACATCATCGCAATAATTTCTTAGTTGTAACATGTAGTCTTTAAGCATTCGGGCAGATATCTGTTCGACTTCATTATAAAAGACATGTTTTCCATTCACACACACCAAAACGATTTCCATAATGAGAAATATTAAGCGACACCTCAACCCAATACAAATCTATTCACATAACGTGTTGTGGGATGAACAGGCAATTGTCTGTCCTGCTAAACTTGTTTTGCAATCTGCAGTTGTTTGGATCATGCAAAACACAATGAAAAGATCAGGGAGAAAATTGCGAAACACACAAAAAAATGATTCGTTGTAACATGCAGATCCATGCGTTACTTACCCAAAATATGATGTTGAATCCGAATAAGAAGTATTTAACACAGCAGCTGACCTCTGCTCCTTTAAAGTGATGCTGTTTTCTGCTCATTTTGCACAGGCCAACTTACACTATTGTGTTGAATAAACGATCAGCTGCGAAAAGCTAAACGGATAAGCAAAAATACTCGAAAACGGTTCATGCATCTATATTTTAGTCGAAGAGGCTGCGAGCCCCTAACAAAACAACAACACAAAACCACAACCTATCATCAGTTCACGCTTTTACACGAATCTAAGGCTTTTCTTCAGTTTTTAAAAATAAAAACATTAGGGGGTGCGTTCAATTTGTGGCGAAATTAATGCTCCGGGTCCCCCCTGATAAACCCCCGGCGCTTTGGATCAATGTCATTAAATGTGTTTAATATTGTAACCTTGTTGTGAACGTCCCGATGAAAACAGTCCTGATCAATCTGGCAATCTAGCAAAAGCAATGAAGCGCGACACGACAATCAGAGTCCAACGTCAAGAGGACGCGCCTTCATAATAAAAGTCCCTATGCGCGGTCGGATGTGTTGAATGGGACACTAATATAAAAATGTTAATGTATGATTAAAATGTTAAAAATATGTTGCTGTGTAATTGTACTACATTAAAGTGCTAAAACGTTAATCTGCATGGTATACATGACTGATCCAAGCGAAGAGGCTGTTTTTAAAACAAGACACAAATTTTAACTTTTAATCTTTCATTTGTTGTTACTGCACTTATCTTGTGTGTTAAAATTAGATTTTGTGGTGTTTCTAGATATATTTGTATTACAGACATCTAGATGGGTTACAGATAGTCCAGCAGATTTATTCTTGACGTTACAGCTTTTGTTAATTGATTGGCAATTAATGTGGATGCATGCATTTTGTAAACTGTCATAAAAACTGAATTTGCATAATCATACATGAATATGAGTTGTTTTATTTTGTCGCTTGCAGTTGTTATTGTTGTTATTATTCAGAGTTTCTTATTGTTGCTACGGGAGCTGATTGCAGCATCTCTGCAGCATTGACGGTCTCTCTGGACTCTGTAATGCCTGTTACCCTGTTCCTGTTAACATGAGTAACGATCCAAACAGAATATTATCATATTTCTGAACAGCTGATATAAGCTCCTAAACAGACCATGTTTATTCTGACTTTTATACACTCTCATAAAAAGACTGTGTACAAAGAACAAACTGTTCCCTGACGTCAATGATGTTTGTAGAACTGATCGAATAATACAATAATTTATTTCTTAATAATAACAACAATAATACAAATAATAATAATCATAATCATCATCGTTATAATGATGATAAAAAATAATAATAAATGACAATTATTTTTAAACTTTTCTAGAGGCTTGGGTTTTTTAATTTAAATATTAAATATAGTGTTTAGTTGTGTGAGGAGTGGTGCTTAGTTTTTTTTCTCATTTTTCAATTCATTTGTGTTCGTCATCAATAAATATTTTCTGTAATATTTTGAACTAAATGCCGAGTTTCCTCTTCGCAGTGATGAATATGACTCGCAAACGATGCAGGTAAAATCTTTACTCTTTCAGTCCTACAGGTGGTAGCATTTACCAGGCATCTAATGGACTTCTAGTGTCGCATCAAAAAACAGGGTCCTGACTTTGTGTTTACTTGTGCCTTAAAATTATATGACTTTGGGAAGACTTTTCCTCCAATTGTTTGTACTATACCTGATTCAGAATAAATAACTGTGTCTAACAACTTTTAACATACCATTAAATATAGAGTTTAAGGTCTCCTGACCACCCATGCAAAAAGATCAGGGCCATATAAGAAAGACTATAGCTATAAAACATACTTAAAGTTTTTTTTTTTTTTTTTTTACTAAAAATGTTTGTGACATTTTATTACAACACCTCAAGTATCAATTTGTAATGAGGTGAATGTTTCCTTTTTAAAATAATGAAACATCAGATTGCTTTTCACTGTTAGTTGAAGGGAAAACTGTTTGCATTTATAATTACTACACATTTTGTATTTTAAGCAAAAAAATCATCAAAGACATCAATAAATGAAAACTTTATCAAAGAGAATGATAGTGTTTATTCAATTAAATTACAAAGAATTACAAAGAGAGACAGAGTGAGAATATTGAGGCTGGTTACTCAAGCATGACAAATAGAAGAAGATGTCAGTTCATTTATGCAAAACATCTCTCAGAGGACCAAAATACGAATCACACCAGCTCACTGAGACTGTAAAAAATCCTTAAAACTGAAATGATTATCCCAGCCAATCATGTCAAGTCACTCTGCAGCTGATGTCCCTGTCAATCAATATGAGCACATTTAGAATACATGAACCTTAAGTCTTAATCCTATATTCTTGATATTAGCTCAGAGCCAGATTTCAATATGTAACTTGAACTATGGCAGGTATTTTTTAAGGTAAGTTTTACAGGTAAGTACTGTAAATGACTTTTTACTAAAACGGTATACAAGGTGTTCTGTGTGAAATATACCAATCAAGTGTAATACTGTATACAGACAGACACCACCAGAAGTGTAGTTTAATATATGATAAACCTTACATGCTCCCCTTTAATATACATTGTTTGTGTGTGCAATATATAAAGAAGCAACTACCTTAAATTCACCTCTTATTATTGTACCAAATAAGTACTTAGTTAACCTGCACCCAAAAAATTGTGTGAAACTGTAATGTTATGTGACGTTAGCATGTATATATTCCCACATAAACTCACCCTGTTTTATCTGGAAGTAAAATACAATAAAAAATGAACTGCAAGGTGCATTAACGAACATTCCTACATTTTCCCACAAAACCACACTGTACTTCCTAATGCTTAATATTTTCTCCACTGTCCTGTTTTGTACCAGACCCGCCTAGACATTTATTGAAAACAACCACCCATTTTATTTCTGTTCTGTATGTCAGCACACAAACCAATATGGAAGCTGCGTTGGATTTCAAATCACCGGCATCTTCCATTTATAGTTGATGTAAATGAATGCCTACCATTCTATCTCAAACTGTAAAAACTTTGCTGTGTCATTCTACATATATCAATACTGACAGCAATAAGCAGTCAGTTCTCTTCAAGTTCGACTTGAATCAGACCTACAATTTCTGTCACTGTGCAACAACGTTCCAACACTCTCAAAAACTGTCAGAGCAATTAAAAAAACGTTATATTTACAAACATTTTCAAAACAATGAAGTTAATAACTAATACTGCTTTTAAAAAAAATGCAAAACCTTTCTTTGGTAATCAGCATCAAAGGTTTTTGGTACACTTTTCTGAATCCAATAATGCCTTCTTCATAAGATTACAGACAGCTGCATAGAGGCCCAGATTTTACTTGAATAGTTCACACAAAAATAAAGATTCTGTCATCATTTACTCATCCTCATGTTTCAAACCTATTCGACTATCTTGGTCCCATTATGATGTCAGGCTGAACATTTGCTAGATAATGAAGGGAAATGCTGTCTGGAACTAAAAAGCAGTAATAACACCATAAAAGTACATATGATTAGAGATTTTATTTGAGATTTTGAGAGCTATAACAGAGCAGATTTCTGGCATATAATTACTAAATTTCAATCTGTTCATTTCACAAAGTACGCCTTCGGAATATGTTGTATAAGTTAAATATTCCAGTCCCTCCTCATTCATTTTTGTTATTATAAGGAAAGAGTAAAATTCTGTCTGCCCCCTTTTCTGCTCCACAGAAGAAAACAAAAGTAATTTATATGGGTTTGTGACAACATGAGGGTGAGTAATTGATAACTGAGTTCTCATTGCTTAAAGGCAGGGTGGGCGTTTTGTCCCAGAAACATTTTTTGTTATGCTTGTTCAAAGATACTGATAGCAATCCCTGGTCTAAATATATATATATTTTTCTGTCAAAGGTGCAAGACCATTTAATGTTCAATTATTGCGTTCAGTCTGAATGCCATGACAGGAGGTCCTGCTTTGGAGAGTGCTTTGAAGGGAGGGTATGCTTTTAAAGATAGGTTGCTATTGCTAGCCTCTCCGAAACTGCCTACCCTACCTTCAACACAAAGGTTTTATCACACGTCAACATCATAACAAATGCAATTTTACAAATCAAAACAAACGTCATCTTCAAATCCAAAATGCTTTACATTCATTATTTAAGGGATACTTTGGATCCTGTTTTACAATGAATTCCAGGTTAGAAATAATCGTCTATAAGTGCTTCCTACAGATCTTCAGGCACGCCTCCCATCTTCACCTGCAAACTGCTGGTCCAGCCACGCGGGCAGGAATTGTAGCTGCGCGCTCCGGGCGAGCGCAGGCCAGAATCCTCTGACTCAACTGAGGCATCAGAGTCAGTTAGAGAGCGGGTGTTGTACAAGCGCACCGGAGAGTGGATCATACGGGTGGGAGAGGGACTTGTAAGGGTGGGCGACTGAGCGCCCAGCATCCGTGGCTGAAAGGGACTTACAGGCTTGTGTTCGTAAGGCACAATACTGGTGCTCACTGGAGAGATGGGCAGGCTGTGCCCACTCAGGGCACCTGGAGATGGACTGTTTTTTCTCTTGGCAGCATTGATGATGTTTTTGGCCAAAATTCTGTGGTTGGCTTTGGTGTCCGGGGTGACAGCCGGGGATTGGCACCTGATTTCCCAGGGTGGAGACACAGGAGAGGTGACGGATGGCTTAAAGATGGTTCCTGGAGAGGAAGTGGTTGAGATGGGCTTGTGGATGGGGTTTGGAGAAGGGTATGTGGTGATGGACTTATGGATGAGTCGGGGTGATGGAGAGGTTGGTGTGGGCTTGTAGATGGGACTAGAGGATGCAGAGGGCACCCCAGGGCTGCTAGGAGACCAGACCACACTAGAGGCCACATCTGGACTGGTAAAGCGTCGAGTGAGGTTGGGTGTCCTGGAAGTCGGGGTTGTGGGGCGAGGGCTGGTGATTGGTATGGTGGTTTCCTCCTTACTCTGTAAGAAGATTAGAAAAGATATCTCTTAGAGTCAAGGCACACACCACTTTTAAAACACAATACAATCATACTCCAAAGCGCTAAAACATCCAGAGCATTTATAATGTTGTGATTAGTAACAACAAAAACCAAAACATTCCTACTGAAACATGCCAATCAACAGGGAAGGTTCTCAAAAACATTGGCCAAAGCTTCCCTAAATGTTCTCTCAAAGTTCACTCAAAATAAAAAAAAAAAACGCTCTTGCAGTAGAACTTTTTAAATGTATAAAAAAATGTTATTCTTAGGTTGTTAATAGAACATTTCATAAACAGAACTTAAAAAGCATGGCTAACATTAAATAGAAATAATGTTAATACAAGGTCTAAACAACTGGGCGTTTTTAACGTTCCTAGAATGTTCAAAATAACATTTCTAACATTTTTGTTACTCAATGGAAATATTAGGGAAACGTTCTTATAACTTAAAATTGTTAGCTAGGTTACCAGGCATTCTCATGCACTCTACAGTGAGCCGTTTATTCCTGTCGTCCAAAGTCTGAGTAGTTTCCCAGCACACCAAGACATCATGCCATCTTCAGATTACTTGCAAACACGCTGCCAAGGCCACTAACCTTTCCTGAGATACGCATTTGCGCCACTGAGGCTGCTGGGCAGATTTTCACCCGCAGCAAATGTGTTTTTCCAAGCATGAGGGAGGCCGTAGGTCAGGCCGTTTGTCTAAAGCTCGAGCCCACTGGGGCCTGTTTTGGCTCAGATGTACGTTTTCAGGGTCAGGCAAGGAATGCACGGGGCACATTCATATTCTGTCAGTGTTAAAAAAGTTTCTAATTTCATTTTGGGTCAGAGATCCACACAGCGGGCGGCTCTCAGTGATACACACAGCTTTGTTTTGCTATCGTTAGTGTATAAATAAAGGCACCAATCTGTGTGAACACAGGCTGTGCCTCTAAGCATTAACCAGTGTTATGGATACTACTGTTAAATAAATTCAGAACACTAAAAAAAATTAAAGAACAAATACAAAATACACAGTATACAGCAGAAGATAGTACAGTATGAAAACAGAGTCAGATCAGATACACAGGGATTCAGTTTTTAATTAAGATTGAAGTAGACGAAACAGACTGAAAGAGAAGAAACCAAGAAGAAAAACAAAGTATGCCAAGAAAGTCTGATGTAATACTGCACCGTTTAAAAACAACAGCATAGAAAACCCTATCAGATATCATATATGTAGAGATAAAGTTACCCTGGATTTATGGCTTGGTTGAGTTTGTTAACTGCAGTGAATATTACAAACATACTGTAGCACAACAAGCAAACGTTGATAAAAACTATGAACTATTTAAAACAAAGGGAAACATACAGCACTAATTAGGAAGAATAATATTACAGGTGTCACATAAAAGTATACAGACCCTCATGTCTTTCTACTCATTAAACTGAATTTTGTAGATCATAAAAGGCAGGACGGCATCTGTTGAAGTGCTTTATGAAACCGGTCCAGACTCCAGTCTTAAAAACTTGGAGGCAAGCATTGGAAAAAGAAACACTAGTTTTGTACCTAAAATATATGTGGCATGAGCACAAAACAGAATAAACTCTACTACTTTTAAAACACACAGCTGCTCTAAATTACAAAGTCTTGATTAAAAAAAGACTTTAAATAAAGGTAAATAAGGTTCAAGTTCATGGCCCTCTGGTGGCCGGTAAATGAATTACAATGCAATTCAGCTGACATTTATTGCCTCCACACAAAACTAAACAAGAAACAAACAGTTCTGAAGAAACCAAAAGTGCAGTGCAAAAACATTCCTATTGAGTATTTATCTCTTATTTTTCAGTAATACATATACCTAAAATATATGTACAACACCTAAAAATCTTTAAACAAAATATAATTACTTTGTAAGCAACACTGTAAAAAATGTAACTTATTTTTAGTGCATGTATCCCTAAAATAACAGGATTTAATGTCACTGCACTGGAATTGAATTTATTTCACATCCTTTTCACTTACTAACACTTAAAACAAGTAAAAAATCTGCCAGTGCAGTAAGACTTTCTCTTAAACCTGTAACTCTCTAAAACTTTTCTACAGTGTTGCTTCTCAAGTATAATGTGTTTTAAAGACTGTTCTAGATATTGTTACTGGAAAACAAGTTCAAAAAAGGCTCATTAAAATTTGATTAGGATTTTAAGACCTCACTCTAACTCATTAAGACTGGAAAGGATTAAAAGAATGAAGATGGTTTCCACACCTGTGGGGTGATACCAGCTTTTTTGGCAGAGAACGTTGGTCTGGGCACCTGAGCGCTAGAACGAGGTGAGGCCACACGTTCTGGAGCTAATGGAGACACAGGAGAACTGATGCTGTCTGTCGTGCTGGGACTGAATGGCGTGATGGGAGGAGAAAAACAACGGGTGGACTTGTAGGCAGTAGAAGGGCTGTATGGTGATGGCAGTGGGCTTGAAGGAAGTGAGGTGTGCCTGGAGAAGGCGTGGCTTGAGATGACAGGCTTAGGAGGTGGGGCTGATCTGGGAAGAGTGCTGTAGGGATCTTTAGTTGGGTTGAAGATGAAGAGGGATGAGTTAAGCTGGTAAGGCTGATGTTTAGACAGCTCCATTTCGATTTTAGTGCAGCCGTTCTCTAAGGGCATCTCTGGAGCCGGAGGAGGTTCTGGTGCTTTGACAGGAAAAGTCTTGTTTTGCGTGGCCTGCTGAGCTTGCAGCGTTTTTGAAATCTGAGCACTTATATTTGTTGTGTTTACAATAGCCTTGACACGACCAGGCATGTTGGATGGATACACCCATGAAGGAGGTAAGGACATGGTCGGAGAGGGAGATCTCCTCCGCTCCTTGCTGTCATTGACATACCTTTCCATCCTGGACTGGCGTTTGGCGAACAGTTCAGCTCCTTTTCCTGAAGCGTTGGTGAGGGTCTGCTCAGGCTTGTAGTCCATCCTGGCACGCATCCTGGAGCTCTTCAAACTCGAGGCCCACTCTGGCACCAATGCATCCTCATGAACAGCCTCCTCCTTGGCCAGAAAGTTTGAGGCTTCGGCCCCAAGAGCCAGCAGCTCCTCCTCTTGTGTTGCATCTGGCTGGCCTTTCTGTTTCTTCTTTTCATCAGCTCCCTGCACCAGGGAGAGGAGCTCAGGGTTTGGAGCCAATTTTGGCTTCTCCTGAAACGTGAACATTGATTTGCGGGTTGCTCTCCGTGCCCTTCCTTCATCAAGAACGCCAGTTTTGATGGGCGTCACAGACCTCTTCTCGCTCAAGAGCTCTGGAACAAATGTGGGTCTGGGAACAGATGGACGAATATGGTAGGAGGAAGGCTGGGGCAAGGGTGCAATAGCTGTGTCGGGTGGAGGAGGGCTGGAGTAGCTTGGGAGTGGAGGAGTTGGATATGAAGGGGGAGGGGGTGGTGAAGAGAAGACAGGTCGTGAGTGCACCGCAAAAGGTGAGTGTAGGTAATTTGAAGGCTGTGGTTCAGAATATTTTGTGGTAGGGGGCCCCTGAAATGCAGGTAATGGTGGAGAGTCGTAGGATGGGGCTGGTGGAATGTCCATCACTGGACCTACAGCCTCTGAAGAGCCTACTGTTGTTGGAGAAAAAAATGGCCGAGCTGTACGGTTCAAAATGGAGGGCTGCTTTGCCACTGTCTTGGCTGCTTTTCCATTGCACTGTGTACTGTATCCATTTAAGATGTCTTTGTTGGTGTCTACAGAGTGAGCGTGTCTTCCATTCGCTTGAGGTTCCTCCTGACCAGTGTTGTCCAAAACTGCAGTGGCAGTGTCACTTCTAGGAGTAATTTCATCCTTCACCTCTTCTGAAAAACCTTCTGAGAGTTCCTCATCCTTCTCATTCACAGGCAGAAAATGTCTTTCCTGTTTCTCGACTACATCCTCATGGGCAACCTTTCTAGCATCCTCCATGTCACACCCAGTCTTACTGTTCCTGTGATTCAATTCTTCAGATTGGCTCTTAGTTGAGTGCTGTTTGTCCCATGTCAGTGGACATTCAGAAGGAAAACCAATTACATTCTCGGATTCCTTTGCTCCGCCTCCTCCAACACTCACAAGTGTGAATGCATTAACTCTCTGTCTGCGACGGTTAAAGAGCTGAACACCTTTGGAGTTGGAATTGGCCTGGAGCTGAGCAGCGATGATCTGACTCTTGGTTCTCGCCTCCTTCAGCTCCTTCTCTGACAAACTGGCACTTCTGCTGAGGTCTGTAATGTGAGAGCAAAACATTAATTAGCTATAGAGAAAAAATCTGTCCATATAAAATAACACATTCACAGCCTGCCAGTGGCAAAACTCCTACTGCTTTTCAGTTTATAAAAATAAGTGTAAACAAAGCTTGTAAATTTTAGCAAGTTTAAAAAGTCTTATGAAGGAAGTTTTGTTTTTAAAAGCATTTCATTTTTTCTTGGTTAATATGGGTTTCCAGCCAAACAAACAATGTGTTATTCAAATGTGATGCATTTAAATAACAGACATGCTTTATTAGAGACAGGTTTTGGCAAATATTAACCTACTTTAAAGTTTACTTCATGATCTCACCATTATGGCTCCAATTATTTCAAAGCTGTCAATTAAGGTTAGTCCTGTAATAAAATAGTGTAATTGTTTGATTTTCTTTTAATTAACCAAATAATTATAGCCTTGACATTTTGATCTTGATAATAAACATGAATCATATAATTGCAGACAGATTCATAAAATAAATACATTTTGAGTACAAGTTCAAAGAGTTTTGTATATAAAAATATACTTTTTACAGTTTATTTTGGTTCATGCTGCTGTAGGGCAAACCTTTAGGGATCGTATACATTTTTCACATATTTATTGTTTCAGAGGTCCACCTGTAAACATACTGAAATGTTGAGGTTTGCAGTACTTTGCCAAAGAGAGACGTTAAAACAGTCATCTATTTGTTGAAGATGGCATAGGTTTATTGACTGGCCTAAAAGCCCCATTCCAAGCTGCAGAAAGTATTTCCTTCGCCATGGGCTCTAGTCCCTCCCTTAGCATTCCTCAACTGCCGAGAAAATTCCCCGCTTAAGAGCACAGCGTGTCTTGAGAAATCTCTCCAAGCCGCTCAAGCCGCTGGTCTGTATTCTGACTGGTTCATACCTTTTGATCATCACTTACAAGACAAGGTCTACGTTTAAATGCTTGAACTTCTACCTGTGACATTTGTTTCTGTGATACACTATGCCATCACGGTTTCTGTCAATAAAATGTGTGTTTGGAGGCTCTACAGGAAAAGCAGGAAAAGATAAGAGCTTCAAAACAAACCCTTAATATTTCATTCCAGAACATCACATCCTGTAGAACAGACTGGTAACAATTACATCATTGTTGTTGGCTTACTTCACCTAATATTTAAGTGGGGAACCATTAACGCAATCTGTTTTCCTAATAGAACTGTGAATAATCACTCCAGCCTTCCCTGACGTATTTCTCAACCTTTATCCTCAACCTAAGACTTGGAAACAAATTTGCAAATAATTTTGAGAGCTTTATTCTTAGTCCGAGCAGGTAGGTCTTTGTCTAGCCCTCATTTGAGTTATGTCAGGCAGTAAAAGCCAAGAGTTCTCTCTCAGTTTGTTTTACGTTCAGGTTTGACAGTCTCAGAGGAGCATTTACATTACAGGGCATAAAACTATTAAAGAGCCAGCAAAAAAAACACCTCTCAATTTAGTCAGGCCATGCAACACAATCTCTCATGCTGTGGTTAAAAGCTTTCCATTCTCTTCTTCACAGATACTCATCTTTACTACGTTTAAAGGATTTGCTGTTTATAAACTTGGATCAAAATCCCATAATCATCCACAAACACAACTTTTTCCTTCTCTTGCATTTCTTTCCAAAACTTCCCAGTCAACAAAGTATGTTCAACGGGAATTACCTTAACTTCCCCTTAACAAATACTCCAACCTGTGGATTAATGTTTATCTGATGCACAGCTTCCATATATTTTTAAATAAAGCAACCGGAGGAAAACTCTAACACAGTAAGGCAAACCAGGATATGAGTTGATTTATACAGTCATGACCTAGTGATTCATTCCACTTCAAATAAATACAACCAAAAATAACATCTGTGTTTTTTGCAGATATTTGCAAAGAGAAAGTCTTGATTTGAATTTAGAACAATTACAAAACAAATAAAAACCATCTGTCGTTCTTCTTTTAAAGAAAAACCCATGTCTTCATGCCTTAGAAACGCCAATATACTGGTTTCGTTTTCTTAAACTATCTGCATTTATTGCAAACCATTGCGCTCGTTCCATCACTTTAACGACGCAGGAAAAGTCCCAATGACATCGTATATAAATAATATTATAAGACTTCAAGACGCAGACTATTTAACGTGCTTTTCATAAACCTAACGCTTCAATTTTATTACAAAACCTTAAGAGTCAAACTAAACTCTCTCTTACCTTTATTAACTCACAGTACATTGTCTTTTGTTGCGGCTCCGCAAGTTTTTCTAATTTAACTTCATGTGTCTCTTGTTTCTGCGGCGCGAGTTCAGATCGGATTTCGTGTTGATGTGAACGCTGATCTCTGCGCTGCTATAAATGCGCATAAGCGTTACAGACAGGCGGGCTGGGGCACTGGACGAGGCTTTGCTTCCCTTTTACTTTTTAAAGGATGGGCAAAAAACTGCTGTGACGTTCCTGGCTGTCTGTGCCGCCTGTGTTTTTGGTTTTGTGCGCTTTGAATTCAACAGCAAGAACTGAGCTACAGAACTGGAGACCGGGGCTAGTTGTCACACACATAAGCGTCAGGTTTAAACTATACAATGAGTAGGTTAAAAACACAATTCGCTGTCATTTTAATTAAGGCAAGATGGCATGTGTTTTAAAATGTGTCATTTTATACTATTTAGAGTATTTAATGGCTGTTTCAGCTGTGACAGGTCAGCACTTATTCATCCTTAGTAAATTTTAAAATTACATTGAAACTTATTGAGTGATTCCTTAATAATTTGTAACAGCAGACTTACTGACTGTAAAAAAGCTATTTTAATTACAGACTATGTTGTTGATCACATCAATAATCACAGAGAAAGTTCTTATGTTCTGTGTCACACCTTTCTTACCAAGCTGTGGTATTCTTAACAGAGAGGCATTGACCTCAGAAAATCAACAATTGTTTTCCAATAAATTTGGGGTCAAATGTTGAAAACAAAACGGACTGTCATGCTGTAGGCTAGCAAAATATTAATGTAAAGAATTTAGAAGTTCTCTTATTTAGTTCTTATGTTATGCTTGGCTGGTTGCATGGACACCTGAGCTTCTACAAAGGTGGAGTTTAGTTTAGACTTCATATATCTGCTTGCAGCTGACCCATCTTACCTGACTCAAAAGCCTGACACTAAACTAAGCAAAAACCTGCAGGGAATGACAAAAAAGCTCTTCCTTATAAAGCAAAAGTAGAAATTTGGGGAAATAATAAATTTTTCCATTTTCTTCAGCAGCAAACTGCCTCTGTGTAGCCCCTCAGTGTTAAAAGATGAGGGAAATTCCCTAAAAACTTGAGGATTTGGGTCTTGGCAACCCTGAGGGTTATATATCAAAGGCCAGATTCTCCTGTTGGATGTTATGGTTCATTTCAAGAGTGGGATAAACTGACACTCTGGACAATGTGTGTGTCAACGTGTGTTGACTGGACTGAAGTGTCAAGAACTTAACAAGAATATGCACTAAAACCTCATTGTGCTACCTTCAAACTATTCTTTTTGTCTTTCTACAGTATGAAGCCAGTACAACATGAAAGAATTAGCCGGTACCTCTCAGCTACATCACAACTGGTTGCCATTTTACTCTCGCTGTAAAGCCGTACCAACATCAGAGCAACCTCGTGAATTCTCTGGAACTGAGTTTTTAACTGCATTCTCAGCAGAGAAGCTGTCAAATGCTGCCTACTGGTGCTCGGCCATCTGCAAAAACAATTACACATTCTTTCCAGATAACTTTCCCAAACGCTTGAGCATTATGGTGACTGGGTTTGTACTGACACACTGCTGCTGTGCTGCTCATCTGCGTCTGCTGTGAGGAAATAAATGTGTCGTTGAGGGTCTAATGTTTAAACCATTTGAGAATGGCAGCATGTTGCGTCTCTAATCCATCACATCCTGGCTCTTGTAATTGCTTCATTATAATGACAGGCAGCCACCCTGAGGAAAGGTTTATTGTTCAAAGGTGGTCCTTTTTTACCTCAGGAGACTTAATAGAGTTCCTATGTATGTTGTATTTTAGCTTAACTTCATCTCAGGTGTTTCTTCTGAGAAAATAAAAGTACTTTCAAATATAAATATTTAAATAATTCCAAATATTTCTGTATGAGAAATTAAAGTCAAGAGTCAATTGTGAGTCAAAATGAATGTGCATTGCTTAAGTTATTTGGTCTTGAGAGAATTTGATGAATCATGTTTGATTTTTGAATCTTGGCTAATCTAAGCACAGTTTGAGATACTGCTGAAAATTTCCCAGAGGCAGATGTGAAATTATTACTGTCATTTCTCATCAAAACATCAGAAAGATGAATGTCCCCATTTTATCTCTATTAAATATCTCTCTGCCATTTGGAAGAAACAATTATGACATTACCGACATTACGAGACCTCATTATGATTTATCATATAGCCATTTACAATAATTATAATAGGGTGAAAACCAAACTGTAGCATCTTATAAGATGTTTAATGGGTGTTGACATGTTTTTAGTGTTACTAAGCTATGTTTAATAGAACACTGGTACAAAAGTTCAAAACCCTTCTCTCTTCATTCAACAAGTAAATAATCAATCAAAGAATAAATATTTACTTGTTTTTGGTTGGCTGAAGCAAGTTGTCAAGCCTGGCTTTCCTTTGACCCCACAGTGGTCATCTTTCTCCAAGATCCTGGTCCCCTCCTGGGACTTCTCTTCTCCAGCCTCGTCAAGGGTGGATGATGTTGTGGCAGTCGGCCCACCCCAGCTGTCCCCTCTCCTCACGGGCTCATGCTGATAATTCATCCCTGCTCCTGAGTCTGGCTGTGTCACTCAGTCCTTCTTTAAGAGACTCGTTTTTCTTCACTGATCTCCTCCTTAGCCTGCACGCTTGCCTGGGTGTGACACAAGCTTTCTGTTTCTCGGCTGAGGTGTAAGTCTGGCTTGTTAGAGGCGGTTTCGGCTTGTTTTATCCCTTCCGACTTGAAGAAGCAGGGATCAAAGCGAAAGCTCTACATTTTGCTCGATGTTTGTCTTCACGGTAATCCTCAGAGTAGACCCATCACCCATCAGAGATGAGCTGAAAAATGTACTTTCAATCCACACGATATTATTCAAACTCTAACAGGACCTCCCAGGAGGCACTGCTCAATGCACTTTGGAGCAGTTCCCACAAAATAGTTCCAAGAGAATTTCACAATTTGGAAACACTCTATTGCAAATCCAGTGAGGGCTCTAAACTACCCACTGTTTTATTTGTGTCTGTTTATGATCACTGGTCCAGATATTTTTTCTTTCTTTTTATAAATTCCAGTCACCAAAAACAAGTCCCCTGAGTTTATCACAATCTCTCAGAGACAGACACTTTCTCTACAGCTCTTGATCTTGCTTTCAACAATGATGAGATGAAGGTCAAGGCTTTATTATGTTCTATCTATATGTTTACACTATAATCAGATGGTTTTTGTAGTTTTTGCTCTATATCCCTGCATTACTGATTGGGTCTTCGTGGGTGGCTTAGCTGGGCCATATGATCTCTAACTCACCATCAAAGCTGACTTTTAGTTTATTTACTTATTTCAGATTAGGTCCAATGAGATTCCTAAGGCAAGTATTTGGTGTATCCAGATGAGGTTTACTGTCTTAACCTGTATGTATTTGAGCTGTTTGAATGAACCTCTGGCAGTGGAGTCAGTGTTGTTTGGAATGATGTTCCACAGGACTGCTTTCCTGAAACATATAAACATACAAACTGTCAATCAATGCAACAGCATGTGCATACAGAAAAATAAACAATATCCTATAGAACAGTAAACATTTAAACTAGTTTAACCCGAGTAACATAATGGAAAAAAAATCATGCTTTTGATTACATAAAGGAGGGATATTTCCTTTGGCCCTTTGCACTTGATAGCGTTTGTGAAAATGACACCCCACCCATTGTCAAATCAGTGGGAGGAATGAACCACATTTCCTACATATGAGGCCGAAACAATGCATGTCACATTTTTTCTTGAATATTATCAAGGAGACAGGATAATTAAAGGATCAGCTGTTGGCTAATTATGAGATTTAATCCAGCAAAACCCAGTTTGAAGGAAGAAAGGTCAAAGCTGGCAATGGGAAATCTGAAGTGGGAAAGTAAAACTCAGGCCCACATGGAACAAGCACCGCAGGACTCAGCAAAACCTCTACGAATGCCCGCAGGAATACTCATTCATAAAATTCTGTCAATACCCTGGTTCCTACGTATGCATTTATTCAATTTGTCCAGTTTATCACATTTTACCATGTTTAAATCCATTACACCAAAGTTCACAGCTGTGCCCTCAGAAACGTCAACAGATTTAATTTGGAAAATCTGCTAAACCCTTCACATGATTAACAGAACTGAACTCTACAGCTTATTGAAAATATAAGGGTGGAGTCGCCGTAAATGATAGGGTTTCATGAAGGCATTTGTAGGGTTATTAAAGAATTCGCTTCAGTGGGAAGGGCAGTGAGTGTGCTTTCAAATGACTTACAATGAAAACTGCACGCTCAAACAGGACAGTGTGGTTAATGGCAAGGATACAAACAGCACACTCTCCATTTGCTCTCAAGAACGGAATCGCTGTTATCTGAGTGTCCTCTCTCACATCCTGTAGGCTGCAACAGAGCTAAGGGGTCACATGAGGTAATAAGACAGCATTCATCTTCATCAACTCAAAAGCTTCTTTCAAAAGCTGTTTAAACTAAAAACACAAATGTGACAAATGAGTGCTTTCACTCTTCTTGTGATTGGCTTGACCCCTGTATGTTTATGCTGGGAGCTTATATCACACCCACCCCAACAGTTTACACAGACCACAAAGAAAATATCTACTGGTTACGCCCTTTCTGCCATCCTTACAATAAAAACAACATAGCAAACACTCTTGCCTACAAAAGCCTCTCACAATCTCTCTCACTTTCTCTGTTTTGGACCAAAAGTGAAGAACAGGCACATTGTTCATGATGCTCACAACTATTGCTCATACAGTAATTACAGATAAAGATTTGAACAAACCCAAACACTAACCAGGCGTGATGCGACAAGTTTCCTGCAAATTATCTTTATGTCCACAATGAACACTAAACTGCTGAGAGCTACAAACACCTTGTAATTATTAATTTGCCCCTTTGCGTCAGCAAATCTCAAGCCCCAGCTGTAAAAACACTAAGTGTGATGATATATCTTCATGCATCTTAAAGTGTCAGAATCTAACTTATGCGATTTTATAGCACATAAACAAATAGATACACATACTCTATATGAGAATGAGAGAGAGAGAGAGAGAGAGAGTCAGAACTTTCCTTTTTTAATATTGCAACAATATCAAAGCTGCCTAGCTGTACTGGTCCCACACATTTCTCAGTCATAAGCTAATGATTTATCACTGCCATTGCATTGCAATGACACTATTCATGTTGGCATACACCAATGCAGTCACCTGCATTATAAAACATAACAGTCACATTCCATCAGCCCCGGCCACAGCAGACAGCTAGCAAGTATATCCGTTACAGTGCATATTATGGCCAGTGATATTGTAAGAATGTCTGACACAGCTTTTTGATAGACCTGCGGGCCTGACAGGTCCCTCTAATCTCTCAGATCCTTTACAGCCCCCGAGGGCCGGATCCTTCAACCCTGCGCCTCAGCACAATGCAAAGACCTGCTCTTCAACTCGACTTCTTTAGCACAAAGGCTTATTCAAGCACCTGTAAGTGGTCTGAAAAATAATTTGGGGGTTGTGCTCTACATTTGGCATCCTTTGAGAGTAATTCTCAGCGAGCTTCTGATAGCCGGCATGCCTTGGCTTGCACAGGCTGATGACAGACAGCAAAAACACCATCAGTTATAAACTTCAATGGAACATGGCACCATACAGCACATACCCAGCTAACAGGGAATGTTCTCAGAACATTGGATAATGTTTCCTTAAAGTTCTCTCAAAGTAATCAAAAATGTTCTTCAAGTAACATTAGTAGAATGTTCTTT
>JAZGTK010008005.1:0-18766 GCA_036877625.1 Ambastaia sidthimunki
CCACTGGTGTGCCAGGATGAGGGGGGCTACTGGATGCTCACAGGAATCATCTCCTGGGGTCATGGCTGTGGTGACCCCACCTATCCCGGTGTATATACACGGGTCAGCAGGTTTCTGAAGTGGATTGAGAAAGTCACTCACAGCCCAGCCAAAGCGTGATATATATATTTAATCTAATGCCTATGAAAGGCTCGTTAGCTGGCCATTGGCTGATTGGATCTCGTTTTAAGTGTTGCACATTTAATTATTTGCACCATGCCATTTCAATTCCATTTCTCTACACTTGAAGAAACATTCATAAACATGCACAGGATGTGAAGCCACAGACCTTATTAGTGGGCAATATGATGTGAAGTGTTCTACTGGATTGGAAGGTCTTTGCTGGACAGGCCTTTGTAAATATGTCATTTTGCACTAATTTGCATGCCATACATGTGGAACATTTGTGGGAGTTCTGTGACCTGCCTGTTCCTGGATCAGGTTCTAAAATTAGATAACATATTGCACTTACACATTTATACATACTGGACTTAATTAACTATCGGTTGTGCTGGAGGTAAAGAACCGCATGTATATAAAATGAAAGGATTCATGGACATTCCACTTGTGTATGAGTCATATACTGGTTATTTGTACTCTTGTTGAAGGTATGCCATAGGGTACATTTCATCTCACAACTGACATTCTTTTAATTTATACATATGACAATGCATGTGACAAAATACTTCATGATAATATAAGTGATAGAGTGATAATAACTTGAATCAGGTAGTGTGACAGGATTAAAGTTGCAATCCCAAAAGACTAACATCCAGGGAAAATAAATAAATGTGTTGGGAGAGAGGAAATGATGTATGACATATTTGAAATTTGCTACTGAGTGAAAGATTTAATCTGCTACCATCTGTCAGTGACACCAATATATAGTTGAACTATAAAGGGCTTGAGTAATATACAGTATGTTGCATTGTTGTCTACTACCGTTTTTTCCAACAGTTTTTGTAGCATGGTTTTGGTATTTATTTACATAACAAGACATTACCAGCTTATTGTCAGAAATGTTTAGCCATCAAATTATCAATACACTGAATAGCTAACATGAATGATTGTTTATTATTTTCATGTGGTTGAAATTGTAATGGAAAAGCAAAAATGAATGCATACCATAATTTTCTTTCTCCAGCATTGTGTTTGTATTAAATTATCTTTGTCCACATTAGTTACATTGGAACATTCAATAAAAAATAAATAATATGATTACGAAAAAATTCTTGTTCATGGCGAAATTAAGAAAAACAACAATATGTAACACGCAACACAACAATATCATTGCATAAAATAAATCATGTGCTCGTTTTTTTATCCTGCTATTTTTCTCCAGTTCATGTTACCTTTTATCTAATTGTTTACATTTAGATATAACAATAACTTTAAATGCACCATTTACTGCAAGAACGAAATCCTTAGAAAAGAGAGACTAATGTCTGTATACTGTCTGGTTTTGATGTCGAGCGGAAGTGCGGATCAGCTGATGCTGGAGAACCGTCTACATCTTCCCGACGCGGAGAGGAGGGGGGAAGGATAGAAAGAACAGGGGGATCCTGACTCCAATTTGTCGAGTTAAAAAGACATTTTTGATCCAGGGAGCCGGGAGTTCGTTGTGGGAAAAGAGAGGGAAACTTACGATCGAAAGACTAGAAAGGAACCGGCCGGTGGCACATCAAGACGAGCGGATGACAAGCTTTACATACAAAGGAGAAGAATTACATTGAAGGGGCAGCTAGATGTGGCATAAAGAAAATTAAATATCTTTACCGTTTATGGACGTCTGGCCTGGTCGAGCGGTCAGATCTGCTGTTTGATCGTCTGATTTAACTTTTAAGTGACATTGAGATAAAAAAACACTGGTCGGTCGTTTGTTTTGGGCAAACAGTGGCTATGAATAACTCGGTTTAAGGACCAAGGCTTTCGTGCCAAAATATAAAAAGAGTGTTATTACTTGTGGTAGTGTGTACAGATATCGCGCTGGTTGTGTCAGCGGGTGATGTCAGGTTGTTTGTCATGTTTGTAAACGCAGGAGACTGAAGGGTTTGGGATTTCGGGCTAGCCGGAAAGCTAGCGGGCTAACCGACTAGCCTCTCTGGGTTAGCAAGTACACCACGATCAGTGGAGACGAATAAAAACAACCGTTCCTGGGTTTTCAGGGTCAGTAGGTTCACGACTGTAATCTGGTCTTATTTAAAGGAAATAACCCCGTTGAGAGTCACTGGGTTTACTTCTGGATCCGTTTTATTGGTTTTTTTGTTAGCCGTTGGGCTGTCGTGGGACTCACGAAGAATCAGCTGATAGGACAAACACAGAAGGGGGATTGAATTAAATTCATTAAAATAAATGACTTCTGCTTTCTGAAAATGACGAAACTTGACTAGAGATCAGTTTACACGAGAGTGGGTAACTACACTTCAGGCTGTCAGATAAGATCACTTGCTGTGGAGTTTGCAAACTTAAGAACCGCAATAAAAGGCAGTTTTCAGACAGCAGGGTTGGGGGCCTATTTATGTTACTTTAATCTGCAACTAATGTCATTGACGTTTCAACTAAGATTTAATTTTGTGCTAAGGTCCAGCCAATAAAAACTCCTAAATAAGATCATTTATCTTTTGAGTCAACGTTGGAAATAAGCTTTCAGTCACACTTAATGTAAGACAACTTGTTGAATGAAGATTTGTGTATTTGATAACACCTGCTAGTTTTTTGAATCTTCCAAATATGGGTTGTGTCACTTGGATCGTTTAAATAAATCCTACAACCATCTCCAACTAATAACTAGCATTATAAAACCATGGATTAATTTCAAATAGCTGGATATCTTCAATACGACCGCAGTGATGTGCTGAATTTTGATACGGTGAATATATATGTATTAAGGAAATAGAGACAAAAGTATTGCGGTTTTCCTAAACCCTGTTTTGGTTGAGCGTGAGTTTCCCCTCCCCCTGCTGTAACTCGCCCTAGTGCGAGTGTCAGTCTTTCAAAACAACAAAAGCAGAGAGCCACGTTGAGTTGGGTTGAGGTGTTCGGCTCTCCGAGAACTGCACCCGGCGAATGTGATGGAACTAATGTTCGCCGAGTGGGAAGACGGAGAGAGGTTCTCCTTTGAAGACTCGGACCGTTTTGAGGAGGACTCTCTTTGCTCATTCATATCAGAAGCAGAAAGTCTTTGCCAGAACTGGAGAGGATGGAGAAAACAGTCTGCCGGTCCAAATTCACCCACTGTGAAGATCAAAGGTAAGGAAAGATTGTGTTTGTGTGCTGTCATTGTAATACGATCATCGCACCTTGACTTAGCTGCACGTTTTGACCTTAGAATGTATTACTACTTATGGACAACACTGTCACGTGACTTCCATGTCCAAAACCCCTTCCATGTCAACTTAGACCTATTCTGATAATTTATTTAAGACATAGATTCAAAATAGGAATATTACAATTGTTTTGCATGTACAAGCTTTTATGTGGCTCATTTTTTTATTATTTTTTTGAAAAAATTATAACCATATACAAAAAAGCCATCTGTCCAGGATCATGAAATGAAAAATAATGTAATTACAATTCACAAAACAAGCAACAGACAAAATAATACTCATAACCAAAGTAAAATGTAGAAGGGGACCAAATACCAACTTAAACTTTTGAAAGATCTGATAGGTGCTCAGTAGGGTCTAAGCAAAATTGTATTTTTGCTGACAGAACTTGAGATAACATTTTTGCATAAGTTCTAGTTTAACACACATTGGTGTCTATGAAAAGGTTGGTTACAGTAATTCTTTAACCCAAGTTGTAAAACTAAGATCTTGGAGATTGCAGAACCACTTTAGAAACAGCAGCGAGTGCAGTCATGGGGCCAGTCTGTCTTTCTGAAGTTCTTTATGCTACAGAAACTCCAGCCCGGCAAAGCCCTTGTGCATTTGTAGAGAGTTGTCAGCTAAGGACCCAATTCTGTGAGCTGAGTGTGTACCATTTATTATGTTAGATAACTTTGGGGATTTGGACAGGGAGGCCATGCGTATTGGTGGTGGTGTTTAGATTAAGAGTGAGTGAGAGTTGAGGGGGTTGGGTGGAGTATACCAGAGGGTTGTATAAAGAGCTTTGTCTTGTGCAGGTCACTGCCTCAGAGCAGTGAATTGTCTTTAAAAACACATTTGCTCTATCAGCATAATTCTGCTGATCTTGCACAGCCCGGTTGGAGACATCAAATCCCCTGCTTTTCATCCAGATCTGTTCTAAAAGTAAATCAGAGGTATTTCACGTGACCGGAGCTCATTTTCTTGGCGCAGGAACTGAGACATCACGTTTGCTGAGACGTGGCTGTTTATATAGCGCACTGTGCGCTTGGTGTCTTTGTTCTCTGGTTGTCGGGCAGTGGGTGGTGGGGTTTGGAGCAGTGGGACGGCAGGCCGTGTATGAGTCTGCCTCACCTATTCACTGACTAACAAAAGACAAAGCTGTCTAGCAGCCTATGTTAACTGTTCTGCTGTTGGTCACCATGGTTTAGTCAGCCAAGACTGGCTATTAGTGTGCCACCTGATTCATTGGGATCACACACACGTATTGTTGCCGAGCAGCTGTTTGTTGGCTATACTTTAATGAGTCACCTGTCCCCAGTGTAGTTTCTATGACTCCCACTGTCAGTCTGTAACATATTCTAGTGTTATCTTGTGGTCTGTGTAATTCATCACCTAGTTAGTTTACCATCTCGTTTTTGGTTTCAAAACGGTTGTTGGTTTAGATTGTGTGGGTGTTTGGTAATGGTGTGGTGGGATTTAACTATTTGATCAACACATTTTTATGCCCTTTCATTTTCAATGCTTTGCCTTGGTAGAATAATGGTTAAATAAATGTTATGTCATGTTGTTAATAGTTTTGCAGTTATGTTATATATAAGAATCATTCTTGTGATAATTCCTGAAAATGGCACTTTTTGCTCAGCTGTGCTTAACTGTGTTAATATATATGCATTTGTTAATACATGCATATTTCATTTACAGGTAAAACAATGAACTTCAATTCAGTTTGGAACTCAAAATGACAAAGCAAACTTTACAACATGTATATCTCTGGTAATAAATGCAGTTTGATCAGTACGACAGTCCAGCCATACAATAATACACAATATAGCAACAACAATGACATAAAAAGTTATCTACAGTGTATATTAAAGAGCACAGCACCCAAGCAGCCAAAGTAAACTGGGCAGGTTTATTCTGGGATGGGCTGCATGTTCTATTAGAAGGTCACTTTATCTGTCACAATATATATGGTGGCTTCTTGTACCTTTTTGTTTGATCATAAGGTCCTAGTAAAGTGGAGCTTTATGAATGGTCGCTGAGTAGTAATTGTAGGGTGTTACAGTGTTGTATAGAGTATGAAGTGAGCTATTAGGGTATTAGAACAGTGTCTCAGTGGATGTAATGTGAGATCTAGCTGTGGGGTGATGGCGTGCAGTGGATTACAGTGCTGTGGCTTCAAACTCTGTTATGATAATGACCTCCTGATGTTGGTTTTCATTTCAGATGGACCATATTGATATCTTATAAAGTACTTATGCGTCATTTAAAGCCCTGTATCTCATTACAGAAAATTACAAATTTGTTGAATCAAATCTTAGAAGCGCTGTCACCACATGACACAGGCAACCTTTTATAAATTAAAAAGCTTTTGCTACAACCTGTGGATGAATTGACTTTAGGCAAAAAT
This sequence comes from Ambastaia sidthimunki, assembly GCA_036877625.1. Classification (NCBI taxonomy): domain Eukaryota; kingdom Metazoa; phylum Chordata; class Actinopteri; order Cypriniformes; family Botiidae; genus Ambastaia; species Ambastaia sidthimunki. Next base: position 5,758 of record JAZGTK010008005.1, read on the forward strand.
AGTCTGTGAAGTTGAAGGAGTGTCTATTAGTCTGAGTGTTTTTCATACTTGCAGCTTGGCTACTCTTATCTTTTGTTGGATGAAATTGGGAACTTGAATCCAGGACCCTGCAGGATACTGGAACCCCCCCACCTCTCTGCAGACAGCATTTAGTCCCAGTTGGCAGCTGTCCTGTTTTCTCTCCATTTAGCCTTAAGTGTATATGAACAATCTGGCTTTTGAACAAAAAGCTTGATGTCTTGAACCTCAATTCTCGGTTCTCTTTAATTTAAGTGAAATGACTGTTGTAAACTACAGCCATTTTGTAAATATTGTTTAAACTTTATACCTGTGGTTCTTTGAATATTTTCAATTGTATATAACACAGATTTGCTATGTGATAGAAAAGCATCGATCAGGTTGTGCCTACACATATTTGTCTATTGATAACATTAATTTCACTCTGAGCATGTATTGCATCTTAGAAGCTGCAATGGAAAAGATGCTAATATGCTAATGCGCTAACAAAGACTCTGTATTTGACTTCCTCTATAGATGGACAGGTCATCCCTCTGGTGGAGCTGTCAGCCAAACAGGTGGCATTCCACATTCCCTTTGAGGTGGTGGAAAAGGTCTATCCCCCTGTTCCCGAGCAGCTGCAGTTGCGGATTGCATACTGGAGCTTCCCAGAGAATGAAGAGGACATCAGGTGAAACTCCACCCACCTTTTAACAGCTTTTTGTGTGTGCAAGAAAATACATTATAATCCCATGATTTTAAATGCTTGGAGTTTTATAGTGAGTGGAAGTGGAACACCGGATTACCTTTCAGATTCATTTTGAATGAGCTTTGCCAGCGCACTGTACGGTGTGACAAGATGTTGGATGAATGAATGATTGCTTTAATCTCCCTCATTTTTGGTCTTGGCAGATTATACTCGTGTCTGGCCAACGGCAGCCCCGATGAGTTCCAGCGTGGTGAGCAGCTCTATAGGGTGAGAGCTGTGAAAGACCCTCTGCAAATAGGTGAGAAGCTATAGACATTCCACACACATTTACTATGACCAACGGGCATCATTCAGTTATAATAGAGCAATTTTTCTCAAGGGAAAACACAGCACTCGACTGCATAATCATCAATCCTATTATCGGTTCACGCTTGTTCTTTTGTTGTGCAGAGACTAAAAAAAACAGTTCACCCACCCATCTTCACTGTTAAGTCATCTTGAGTGCTGGTTCTTGGCTCTGGTTAGCTCTAAATGTGTTTATATGGCCTGTGGAGTAACCAGAGGGATGGCACAGAAGGTTGAGTGTATGTGTGAGTGGTTTGAGCACAAGATATTGGAATGAACACTGTTATTGGATGGCATTCATTCACATGCAGTGGGCTGTATGATGATGCAGCTGGCCCGAACCTGCACACACACCCTCCAGCAATCTGCCTGCATTCCCATTAGCAGGGTATTTTAATTCCTCACTAACACTTTAAAAGGGTAAAACATTCCTTTTAACCAAGGGTCTCCAGTCCTCCTCCTAAAGGGCCAATGTCATGCAGGGTTTAGCTTCAACCCTAATCAATCACACTTGAACTGGGCAATAAAGGTCATCAGGATTACTTGGAAATTACAGGCAGGGGTTAGAGCTAAATTCTGCAGGACAGTGAAATTTCAGGAGCAGAACTGGAGTCGGGTGCAAACTGTACTTTTTCATTGTTACTTGTCAAACATGACCCCAGTTATAATCCATGTCACACAGTGGGATCTCAATTATCATTAACATTAGACTGTATGACAGTCGGGACCCAGAAAGAACAGGCACACGCACAAGTGTCTGGACTTTTAGGTTATCTGCATTTATAGGCTGAATTGAAATTGTGAGCAGTACCCACAACACGCTATTTACAATTACAGTTTTTAATAGTATTGCTTATAGTAATTTTATGATAGAGGAGTTCTAAGAGCGCAGCAAAAAGACCTTCTCTAACTGTCCTGGTCAATGAGTGACCAGCCACTGCGCTCTTAACCGTCCCTAAAGGCAAAATCAAACTTTCTCAGTCACTCTACCAGAATGGTCTGACGCAGAACAGCTGTACCTAAAAGAGAAGTGATTCCAAAACTCTCCTCGTTGCACTTTGTTTAACCTTGTTGTGAGAATGCTAAAAGAACCTTTAAACGATATGTCCAAACATCCTGGTCGCTGTTATAGACTTATCGGTCAGTTCAACAACCATTGCATTCTGGGATAGATTTTGAAACATCTTTAACAATGTATATTTATTTGTAGGTCATCATGTGTTACTAAGAGACTTTTGTGACCATTGTGTGCCTGGCCAGCTGTTTACTAAAATTTCAAAAAGACACAGCTTTGATACAGAGATAATCAGGATTGATTATGAAATTCTTTGGGCTTTTGTTTGAGTTCAGACAGCTGACAGGGGAATGTGGGTCAGGAATAAAGGAGTAGAGTGGTGCTTTTGGCACAGTCAGGTATACTGAGGGGAAAAAAGAGGTAGTAAAGTTGGCTTGAGGAGGCCCTGGATCTGGAACAGTGGTTATAAGATGAAACCACCCACTGCCCCCACCTCTGCTCTTACTGGCCAGAAGAGTGCTGGCCGCTCTCCAGTGGGTAAAAGCTTTTGGCCAACCCCCATATTCAACTGTCCACACACGCACACACATTTTTTGGACCCTGTCTCTCTATCTCAGATGTTTCTCATTTCCTGTATGGCCTGTGTACTGTGCAATACATATTCTATTATTCAATCCTACAACGATCAGCAAACTCCTTAGCTTTTAAAACATTGATGTTCCTCAAATATTTTTTTAAAACCTCCTTGTATCAGCTGAAGACACATGTAGGTTTGATGATTTGTTTTGAATTACTTTGGTGATGAAATGTGTTACTACAGATTGACATTTTATGTTTTATTGTTTCTTGATTCTCAGGCTTCCACCTCAGTGCCACAGTAGTGTCACCTCAGGCTGGCCAATCAAAAGGAGCCTATAATGTGGCTGTAATGTTTGACCGCTGTCGCATCACTTCATGCAGCTGTACCTGTGGAGCAGGAGCCAAATGGTGCGCCCACGTTGTAGCCCTCTGCCTCTTCAGAATTCACAATGTAAGGGATTTTAGATGCTACCATTGCACTGCGCCGTTTACCCTAGTGTATTTTTCCATTCCTTGAAAGGGAATGTTCTTCTGTGGAACACAAAAGAAGATACTTTGAGTCATGTCTTACAATAGAAGTCAATGGGTGCCACTGTTGTTTGGTAACCAACATACTTCAAAATATCTTCTTTTTTGTTCCTCAGGAGCAAAAAAGTCATACAGGATTTGAATGACTTGAGAGTAAGTAAATGATGAAAATATTTATTTTTGGGCAAACTATTCCTTTAAGAAGTAAATCAAAGTTAATATTGTTTCAATAAAGTTTTAATTTGTCAGTTGATGAACCGACTGTACTAAACCCAACCCCCCTCTCTCCCATGGCCTGAGGAAACATATCTCACTCAACACAACATATACAAACGCTTTAGAATATGCACAATGGCCTGCCTCAGATGGACATATCTGCAGGGAAGATACACATACAGCACATGCACGATCTGTCTCTAGGTTTTGTCTATCTGTGCTGAGTGACCGTGGGTGTGAGAGCACTGAGAAGCTTTTGATTAGGTTTGAAGCCTCCCTATTGAGTGAGGAGGGTGGAGGGATGGATCTGTGCGGTTGTGATATCCCCCACCCCCCGCAGGAGGCCCTGCCACAGTCAGATAGACCCGGTCGCCCGGTCCGTGGGTGGCGTTTAGTATTTGCATGTGGGCCTCTCACTTGTGCTGGCTGCCGTTTAGGGGAAATTGTAACAAACTTATTTTGCATAAACATTGACTTGCAGGGTTTGGTCATAAACAACGAATACCTAATTATCCTGTTTGGTTTCTATTAAATGTTGATTCTAGAAGTCTACAAAGCAGAAACACAGAGGAAGAGCTGGCTGAAGCTTTATAAACTAAAAATGATAAAGTCTATAACGTTTAAAACTGATAAATTGGGTAAAGTTCAGACGTTAACTCTGACACAGGCTCATATTTATAGGTGAGGTTGACTCTTATCTTACACAGTCACTTGACAAATAGCTTCCTGAATGTATTATTTTTAAGTCTTTCAGTTAAGTCACTTACATTTTACCATCATTCGGCCAACTTGTCCATTGCAAGCTGTTCCAGTGTTCAATCTGCTATTGTGAGGAGAATAAACTGTGTGTGCCTGGTTCTGCTATGATATGCTTCACTGCCATTATCAGCCACACGGGAATTTTAGCGTATGCAGTAAATCATTGACAGCTGAGATGTCTTGATATCTTGCTTTAGCATCTCTACAGTGGCAGCTTTGCGTGCTGAGGCTGGTGTTTAATGAGGTTACCTATCATTCCCTCACATCACAGCCTGATGTTCAGATGCTTTGCGCTTGACATTTAGCCCACCTACAGATAGTATCACAGAGAATGTCACAAAATTGAACGCATTCCTACCCCACCACTGCTGCAGATTATTTTAAAATGGGTTTTATCTGTTCTTAGTTTCAATATGACATAAAAGAGAGCTGACATTGAACTATGCTGAGGAAAAAATCTTCAACAGAAGATTCTGTATATCTCTCTTATATTGCTGGATTATGATATGCAGTAGCTAGAGTTCTGGGTACTGGTGTGTTTTTACAGAGTTCCTGTAGCTCAGCTGGATCCAATGAATAAAATGGCAGAAAAATATCTTGTTACAGGATATATGTACTGCTCAGCAGGCACAATTAATTGGGTTACATTTTAATGCTTTTTCCCAACTAATGGCACTACATTAACACAGTAAATTGACAGGCCTAGCATAAATGTAAATGTATTTATGCATGTGTGTTAGTCACTAGACCTCTTTTTGGTGTCTTAGACGTGCCCTTTAACTGTTTGAGTGGGCTTGTGTGGTTTTCACGACTAGTGAGCTGTCAGACTGTCCTCACAGCATTACTTGCATCTGTGCATCCCACTAGCTTAATTGTGCTAGTCAAAACGTGGGAACTTGCATTAGAAAACACTTACTGACCTGCATGGTAAAAACTAGAAATTGTCTTTTGTTTGAGCATAATGAAAATAATGTCTTCCAAACTGTTTCGGAATAGTAACCACAAAGATAATTGCAGGGAAATTTTTTAAATAATGCTGTATTTAAGGATGTTCTAATGACATAATACATGCAATTTGGTTATTTAGTCGATACATTTCAAATTTGTCATTTGCTGAAATAAAACTTGTAGGAGGTTTTGTTTTGAGTCCTTGTTAAATGTGTTCTACGTCTAGATTTAACCAGAAACTAACACTGCTATGTGTAATTAGAAAGTATTTGGTGTGAAAAGTTTATAAAATGGTCATTCTCATACTGTGGGGAAGTATGGACTTAAACTTTTGTCTCAGCCATGTAGCTTAGCCAACTCAGTGTGTCTTAATGGGGCATTGGCCAGGAATCTTAAACGTTTCCATCCTTCTTGTCCTCCCGGGTGCAGAAGTCCAGGCACATTCTTCATCCATTCTCCTCTCCTCCTCATCCTCTGGCTCTCAGACATGGCTGACATATTTTACTTCAGTAGCTCATGGCATGACCCCTGTGGGACACTCTGCGTTTACAAACCACACTGTGGGATAAGGAGAGAATTTAGTTCTGATCTCCTTAAAGCGTATCTGTCTGGAGCTCATATATTATTCATGGACCGTTTGCAAATGAGGGGTTTTCTAAACCTGAAGGGGAGGACCAGATGATGCACACTGGGACAGCCACCTGACGGGCTCAAAGCCTCCAGACACATTAAAAATGCACAGAGTGGTTGTTAATGAGCAGACTGCTTTAGATTTAGTTTGCTTTTGTGAGTGGGAATCAAGGCAAAAGTTTGAATAAGTTTTTTAACATCAACTTCAAATATCAGTGACTCATAATACATGCTTTTCTGTAGGCATCTGCAGTGTGTCTCCGAGCACCTGTGTCTGAGTCCCTGTCCAGATTACAGCGGGATCAACTTCAGAAATTTGCACAATACCTTATCAGTGAACTCCCACAACAGGTGAGCTATGCATTTTTTATTTGTTGTTTGTAGAAATGGATTGGTTCCCTGCTGCTTTTTTGAGCTCTAGGTTAGGGTCATGACCTCTCATGGTCATAAACGGCTTGGAAATATCAGGGATATTTAGGATATTAAAAAGTTAAATAAATATCATGCAATTTTAGGGCTATAAAATAAATCAAATTTAATGTCAGAAAATTCTATGTTAAATATACTTTGTTCTAGTTATAATGATATACTTAAATATTTAAAATATTTCATCAGCTAGATATTGGTTTTTGAGTGCTTGTGTAGAGTAAAACCACTGAGCATTTTATTGAAGTTTTATACGATAAGTATAATTACATTGGGTCATTCATAAAGTCTGATATCGGACATGCAAATGGAAATCCACTCAGCAAACTAAGAAAACAAAACGGTGAAAAGTACCTTGGTCATGTGGAAAGTAAGAATTATGTAGCTTCCAAAATGGAGTAGGAAAATTTACCTGTACCTAAATTTACATCTTGGGCTGAATTGCGATTGGCTGGTTTTGTCGACAGATCTTGCCGACAGCTCAACGTCTCCTGGATGAGCTGCTCTCTTCCCAGTCTACTGCTATTAACACAGTGTGTGGAGCCCCGGGTATGCACTGACCTACAAACCACAATTAATAACTACACTATAATTTACTTTCTCATTTTCTGTGAAGCCATTAAGTGTGGCATGTGGTTACATTGTTAATCCTCATTTTTTTTGTCAAAATGATTGGATCCACAGATCCTACTGCTGGCCCCTCAGCCTCTGATCAGAGCACTTGGTATTTAGACGAGTCTACCCTCAGTGACAACATAAAGAAGACCCTGCACAAGTTCTGTGGCCCTTCACCTGTAGTGTTTAGGTAAAACCTTTTATAGCCAACCTTGTACTCGGTCTCAAAATCCCATTGCCATGTTCCTAAAACATTTCTAAATATTAAAGGAATAGTTCACCCAGAAATGAAAATTAGCTCAAATTATCACCCTCAAGGCATCCTAGGTGTAGGGTTGTTGTGTGTCTTGTGACTGCGTGTTTCATCATGATACATACGATGACTAGTTATGAGACGCGAGAGAACCAATAAGATTCCAATAAGAGAACCAATAAGATGTTGGCTGTACTCATTCATTTAGATGTTTACAATCAAACATGCTGTATTGAGCACTAAATACACTCAAAGTATTAACAGTTTTCTTTAAAATCATGCACACTATTAACTGGCAGTATATTATTTAATATAAAGTTTTTTGGAGCTTAAATCTTCCACACTATTCACTGTCAGGATGTTATTTAATATAACTCAGATTGGCTCATAGAAGAAAGTCATATACGCCTAGGATGCCTTGATGATGAGTCATTTATGGGCTAATTTTCATTTTTGGGTGAACTATTCCTTTAATTAAGAGTATCACATCAGCATGAGTGAATTACAACAGCAAGATAATGAGTATAATGTATTTTGTATATATATACGTCAGTAGGTTGGAATTAACAGTTCTTTTGGTCTTTCACTTGTTTTTCATAGTGATGTGAACTCTATGTATCTGTCATCCACTGAGCCTCCCGCAGCTGCTGAATGGGCTTGTCTGCTGAGGCCTCTGCGAGGAAGAGAGCCAGAGGGCATTTGGAACCTTCTATCCATCGTCAGAGAGATGTTTAAGAGGAGGGACAGTAACGCTGCTCCTCTGTTAGAGATCCTCACTGAACAGTGTCTCACCTATGAACAGGTGTAGAATCTCATTAAGCCACATCCCAAAGAGATAATGCTGTTAACCAATCAGAATCAACTATTCCAGAAAGCGGTGTGATAATGCCTCTTATGCTTTAATGACTAGGCTAATGTCAGCTGCTGTCTCTGTTCTTCATCCAGATTATTGGTTGGTGGTATAGTGTGAGGACATCTGCCTCTCATAGCAGTGCCAGCGGGCACACAGGCCGCAGTAATGGGCAGACAGAGGTGGCAGCTCATGCCTGTGCCAGTATGTGTGATGAGATGGTGGTTTTATGGAGACTGGCAGTGCTAGATCCAACTATGAGTCCCCAGAGGTGAGCAACTCAGTAGAGCTGATGAAAGTCAAAAGAGCTACTGATTCTTCTTTTCTGACACTTTCTGATTTACAATAACATCAGGTTAATAAACTTCTGAGGGTTTTGTTATTATTTGTCCTCACTTTGGCATGTGCTCATGTTTCCTAACTGTTTGTTTCTTCAGGCGTTTGGAACTTGCTGCCCAGCTAAAGCAGTGGCATCTAAAAGTTATAGAGATAGTGAAACGGGGCCAGCACCGCAAGTCCCTGGACAAACTCTTCCAAGGCTTCAAACCAGCTGTGGAGTGCTGCTACTTCAACTGGGAGGTCGCCTACCCTTTGCCTGGCATCACTTATTGCAGTGCAGATAAGAAAAATGCCTCATTTAGTTGGACCAGGGCAGTTCAGCAGCACCGAGGTGTTAAAGCTGGGACTACCGGGGATCCTCAAGAACCAGGAGGAGGAAGTCGCAGTGGAACATCAGAAGCCAACTCCTCCGATCACAAGTCACGGAGCAGCTCCCATGCTTCTCAGCAGGAGGTAGCTGTCCGCCCCAAAGAGACCATCGTGAGCAAAAGGAAAGGAGTGTCTGGGGTCAACAGCGGTGGGGTGCTGGTCCGTCTGGGTGGTGGAGCCTCTCTTTCACTCGAGGAGGGAGGAAAAGGCATGTATAAAGCCAGTGGCTCCTCCCCATCGTCTGGTAGCAAGGCAAAGCTAACGCAGAACAACAAGGGCTCATGTGGAAGTTCAAGCGGTGTCAGTGGGAAGCACCCGAGCGCTAAACGACGAACCAGCAGTGAGGACAGTTCTCTAGAGCCTGACATGGCAGAGCTAAGTCTGGATGATGGTTCGAGTCTGGCTCTTGGGGCAGAGGCCAGTAACACCTTTGATTTTCTTCCACCTCCACCTGAGATGCTACCTTCACCCAGCTCCCTGCTCCGAGAGCCACGCAAATACAACAATGGTAATGTTTCAAAAGATCGCGCCTTTGAGACAAAACGTCCAGGACATGTATCTTCGGCTGCTGATGCCCATGCCTGCTTCTCCAAGGAGAACTCCATACCAGACCCAGTGGCGGTAGCTATGGAGAAAGAGATAGAGGTAGAAGCTGACCTGGATGAGAATGGAGGCGACGAGGAACTGGTAGAAGATGCTCAGCCCTCTGCGCCAGTCACTGGCAAGGCTCAGCGAGGCTGTGGAGATGGAAGTGGGGCTTCAGGAGGGTCTCCTGGACCAAAGGCAGCTGAGGCAGTTGCAGGTGGGGATGCAGTGGGTGATGATGACTACCAAGCATACTACCTTAGTGCTGCATCCGAAGAGGGTGGCGACAGAGGGGTTGCAGACAGCAATCATGAGGAAGAACCAGACATCTTTGCTGGGATTAAACCTTTGGAGCAAGAGGGCAGAATGGAGGTTAAAAGACTGTTTTTGTTTTTTAAAGCACTTATGCACTTTATTTGACAAAAAGTTTCCCAGATTCTGATGGCATTCAAGCAGTGGTTGTTAATGCTGTTTTGCAGGTACTGTTCGCCTGTGCGGAGGCTCTCTATGCTCATGGCTACAGTAATGATGCATGCAGACTGGCTGTTGAACTGGCCCGAGATCTTCTGGCTAATCCACCTGACCTCAAAGTGGAGCAGCCGCAGACGAAGGTATCAAAATTGACAGTAGGGCATGATACCTACATTCATGCTAATGCCCACCTCTGAACTTGAATCTGTCTGTTTTTTTTTTAAGAGTAAAAAAAGTAGGGTGTCAACCACTAAACAGACCCAGGTGGCCACAAACACCTTGACAAAAGTAGCCTTCCTGCTAACTGTCCTGAGTGAAAGACAGGAGCTCCATAACCTGGCCTTCAACACTGGCATGTTCTCCCTGGAGCTGCAGAGACCACCAGCTTCTACTAAAGCTCTTGAGGTAAAGCTGCTGGTGTGAACATTTGTTTTTAAACAACAGCCTGAACAGTTCTGGATTTTATTGACCACCAGTACAATCAATATTTACCATAACATTAAACCATTTATTAGTATATTAAATATTTAGTAATGTGAGTATTGCCTAGAATTCCTCTAATAGTGTGTTGTCTGTGTAGTTCATATTTTGAGTTCTTCATTATTAACGCCAATAATACAAAAAATACATGTAATCTAATGCTAATTTGTACAATATACCCCACATACTGCATGTTGTAGTTTGTATAGTGTATGTTGTGTTGTATGGTGTAGTGTTGAATCTCTAAATTCTGAGGTCCTGTGCTCCTTTGTTAGGTAAAGCTGGCATATCAGGAGTCTGAGGTCGTGGCTCTACTCAAAAAGATTCCTCTGGGTCTTGTAGAAATGACTTCCATAAGGGACAGAGCCGAGCTGCTCCGTGATGGAAACTTCTGCGACTACCGGCCTGTGCTGCCCCTTATGCTCGCTAGCTTCATATTTGATGTTCTCTGCACCCCTGGTAAGTCACATGCTTTCCTATTTCTTCAATATTTTAAAAATGCTCTTTAAGAGCCCCAAATTCCCCATGCACATCTATCATTATTCTTTTTCTAACTCACAGTGGTGTCTCCCACGGGCTCTCGACCCCCAAGCCGTAACCGCAACAACGAGATGCCTGGCGATGAGGAGCTGGGCTTTGAAGCTGCTGTGGCAGCTCTCGGTATGAGTCAGTTTATGTGGAACTCACTGAACCACTTAAAACCACTGTGTGTTGTGTAAGACATTCTGTTTCAATCATCTCTCCCTCTCTGTCTGGTTCTGCTTGTTTCCAGGTATGAAGACGACAGTTAGCGAGGCTGAGCATCCTCTCCTCTGTGAGGGGACAAGGAGAGAGAAAGGAGACCTGGCTCTAGCGCTGATGATCACGTATAAAGATGACCAAAGCAAGTTAAAAAAGGCACGTGCTTTAAAGTTATACATCTAGATGACATACAGATTTTTAAAGGGCTTGTTTACTCACAAATAAAAAAATAATTTACTCACACTTATGCTGTCTACATAATGAATAGGAAAATAACTATAAAACCTTGAACAAGAGGTTTATGCTTTTAATGAATTGTGAGAAAAAACTCCTGGCAAAAAAATACAACTCCATTCCCTGGTCTAATTCCACCCTGCATTGCTCTTACATTCTCGATTCTGATAATATCAACGGAGTGTTAATGTGTCATTTATATTTGTAGATTCTGGATAAACTCCTTGATCGTGAGAGCCAGACCCACAAACCTCAGACTCTGAGCTCTTTTTACTCTAGCAAGCCAGCCACCAGCAGTCAGAAGAGCCCATCCAAGCACGCCACCCACAGTTCCAGTGGAGCCGGGGGCGGAGTGTCGAAGCACAGCCCTTCAGCATCATCATCCGCTGCGCAGGGCGTGAGCAGTGGGGGAGGGGCGGGGCAACAGGGGGCTTTAACAGGTGGGGTTCAGAACACGGCGTCAGGAGATGGCAATGCTGACAATAGAGATGCAGGTGAACCACTTCTACTTGAGTATCACAGCTGAACAAATTCAGGGAACAGTTTACTAAGAATGATTTGTGCCAGCTCGTAACGTTTATTTGTATGCATTTTGGTGCAGTTGCTTCTTTTGTGCTGGTTCTCAGTGCTCTGTATAAAGATATACAATAAAGATTCAGTACAATAAAAGATATATAATAAAGATTCAGTAGACTACCTATGTGATCTAACATACCTTACAGTGGCTGTACAACATGACTCCTGTATCGCTGTAAAAAGCCAGTAAATGGCGTCTAGACTGAGGCATGTTTGTGCCGAAAAGTATAACAATAATTTGATTTAAAGGAAAAGTTAAAGTAAATTTATTTTATAATTTACCCTCTTGCCATTCCAAAGGCGTACAAGTGACTTCTGCATAATGCAAAAGATATTTGAAATGTCTGACCGGTGAGCGGAAGTCAGTGGGGATCAAACCTCATGGTGTGACTAAAAGTAAATCATGACTGAATTTTCATTTTTGGCTGAGTTATTCTTTTAATAGATCTGGCGCAGCATCAGTTCTTTTACAAACTGAACTTGACAATGCCAAGAGAAGGGCTCTTTATTTATGCTGTTGGTTGTTGTCTAAGGTCCTTGTGGTTATCCTGTTTAATATTTATGTCTCTCATGCTTTCTGTTTTGGCAGAAGGTGCGCAGTCATCCTCCTGCGATCAGCAGAGCGAGACTGCACCTTTCAAGCCTGAGGGCACGGTGCCCAGTCGTCTGGCACTGGGGGGCCGGGGGGCATACGGCACACGCTGCTGGGGATCACCTGTACGGCAAAAGAAGAAACACACCGGTAAGAGACGTTGCATTTGATAATCAGACAGATAAAAGTGCTTATCTGAAGCAGCATCTGTGCTCTTCAGTCTTATGTCACAAAAAGGTCATGGACCACCTTAAAGATTCTTTTTATTATTATTAATTATCATTTTTATTATGCATAAAGAAATTTAAAAGTGTAATAAGTTTCAGTTCTCCTGCTGAGGTCATGTTTTTTCTGTTTTTGTTAGGCATGGCAAGCATTGACAGCAGTGCTCCAGAGACAACCTCAGACAGCTCCCCCACTCTCAGTCGACGCCCACTTCGAGGAGGTTGGACGGCTGCTTCCTGGGGGAGGGGTCAGGACAGTGACAGCATCAGCAGCTCTTCCTCTGATTCGCTCGGCTCATCGTCATCCAGCGGCTCACGTAGAGCTGGAGGAGGAGCCAGAGCCAAGAGTACTGACCCCAGCAGGTGAGTCAAGCCAGTGTCCATTTACCCTGAATGTCTCATTTAAGAGTTTAAGGGTTTGATTTAGCTTTTGACAGCAAAGGTTGAAGGTGTAACATTTGGGGATATTTCCACTCAGTATGGTTTTATTTGAACCAAATACAACCAATAAAATATAATTTAGTAGTT
>JAZGTK010008006.1:0-18765 GCA_036877625.1 Ambastaia sidthimunki
CCACTGGTGTGCCAGGATGAGGGGGGCTACTGGATGCTCACAGGAATCATCTCCTGGGGTCATGGCTGTGGTGACCCCACCTATCCCGGTGTATATACACGGGTCAGCAGGTTTCTGAAGTGGATTGAGAAAGTCACTCACAGCCCAGCCAAAGCGTGATATATATATTTAATCTAATGCCTATGAAAGGCTCGTTAGCTGGCCATTGGCTGATTGGATCTCGTTTTAAGTGTTGCACATTTAATTATTTGCACCATGCCATTTCAATTCCATTTCTCTACACTTGAAGAAACATTCATAAACATGCACAGGATGTGAAGCCACAGACCTTATTAGTGGGCAATATGATGTGAAGTGTTCTACTGGATTGGAAGGTCTTTGCTGGACAGGCCTTTGTAAATATGTCATTTTGCACTAATTTGCATGCCATACATGTGGAACATTTGTGGGAGTTCTGTGACCTGCCTGTTCCTGGATCAGGTTCTAAAATTAGATAACATATTGCACTTACACATTTATACATACTGGACTTAATTAACTATCGGTTGTGCTGGAGGTAAAGAACCGCATGTATATAAAATGAAAGGATTCATGGACATTCCACTTGTGTATGAGTCATATACTGGTTATTTGTACTCTTGTTGAAGGTATGCCATAGGGTACATTTCATCTCACAACTGACATTCTTTTAATTTATACATATGACAATGCATGTGACAAAATACTTCATGATAATATAAGTGATAGAGTGATAATAACTTGAATCAGGTAGTGTGACAGGATTAAAGTTGCAATCCCAAAAGACTAACATCCAGGGAAAATAAATAAATGTGTTGGGAGAGAGGAAATGATGTATGACATATTTGAAATTTGCTACTGAGTGAAAGATTTAATCTGCTACCATCTGTCAGTGACACCAATATATAGTTGAACTATAAAGGGCTTGAGTAATATACAGTATGTTGCATTGTTGTCTACTACCGTTTTTTCCAACAGTTTTTGTAGCATGGTTTTGGTATTTATTTACATAACAAGACATTACCAGCTTATTGTCAGAAATGTTTAGCCATCAAATTATCAATACACTGAATAGCTAACATGAATGATTGTTTATTATTTTCATGTGGTTGAAATTGTAATGGAAAAGCAAAAATGAATGCATACCATAATTTTCTTTCTCCAGCATTGTGTTTGTATTAAATTATCTTTGTCCACATTAGTTACATTGGAACATTCAATAAAAAATAAATAATATGATTACGAAAAAATTCTTGTTCATGGCGAAATTAAGAAAAACAACAATATGTAACACGCAACACAACAATATCATTGCATAAAATAAATCATGTGCTCGTTTTTTTATCCTGCTATTTTTCTCCAGTTCATGTTACCTTTTATCTAATTGTTTACATTTAGATATAACAATAACTTTAAATGCACCATTTACTGCAAGAACGAAATCCTTAGAAAAGAGAGACTAATGTCTGTATACTGTCTGGTTTTGATGTCGAGCGGAAGTGCGGATCAGCTGATGCTGGAGAACCGTCTACATCTTCCCGACGCGGAGAGGAGGGGGGAAGGATAGAAAGAACAGGGGGATCCTGACTCCAATTTGTCGAGTTAAAAAGACATTTTTGATCCAGGGAGCCGGGAGTTCGTTGTGGGAAAAGAGAGGGAAACTTACGATCGAAAGACTAGAAAGGAACCGGCCGGTGGCACATCAAGACGAGCGGATGACAAGCTTTACATACAAAGGAGAAGAATTACATTGAAGGGGCAGCTAGATGTGGCATAAAGAAAATTAAATATCTTTACCGTTTATGGACGTCTGGCCTGGTCGAGCGGTCAGATCTGCTGTTTGATCGTCTGATTTAACTTTTAAGTGACATTGAGATAAAAAAACACTGGTCGGTCGTTTGTTTTGGGCAAACAGTGGCTATGAATAACTCGGTTTAAGGACCAAGGCTTTCGTGCCAAAATATAAAAAGAGTGTTATTACTTGTGGTAGTGTGTACAGATATCGCGCTGGTTGTGTCAGCGGGTGATGTCAGGTTGTTTGTCATGTTTGTAAACGCAGGAGACTGAAGGGTTTGGGATTTCGGGCTAGCCGGAAAGCTAGCGGGCTAACCGACTAGCCTCTCTGGGTTAGCAAGTACACCACGATCAGTGGAGACGAATAAAAACAACCGTTCCTGGGTTTTCAGGGTCAGTAGGTTCACGACTGTAATCTGGTCTTATTTAAAGGAAATAACCCCGTTGAGAGTCACTGGGTTTACTTCTGGATCCGTTTTATTGGTTTTTTTGTTAGCCGTTGGGCTGTCGTGGGACTCACGAAGAATCAGCTGATAGGACAAACACAGAAGGGGGATTGAATTAAATTCATTAAAATAAATGACTTCTGCTTTCTGAAAATGACGAAACTTGACTAGAGATCAGTTTACACGAGAGTGGGTAACTACACTTCAGGCTGTCAGATAAGATCACTTGCTGTGGAGTTTGCAAACTTAAGAACCGCAATAAAAGGCAGTTTTCAGACAGCAGGGTTGGGGGCCTATTTATGTTACTTTAATCTGCAACTAATGTCATTGACGTTTCAACTAAGATTTAATTTTGTGCTAAGGTCCAGCCAATAAAAACTCCTAAATAAGATCATTTATCTTTTGAGTCAACGTTGGAAATAAGCTTTCAGTCACACTTAATGTAAGACAACTTGTTGAATGAAGATTTGTGTATTTGATAACACCTGCTAGTTTTTTGAATCTTCCAAATATGGGTTGTGTCACTTGGATCGTTTAAATAAATCCTACAACCATCTCCAACTAATAACTAGCATTATAAAACCATGGATTAATTTCAAATAGCTGGATATCTTCAATACGACCGCAGTGATGTGCTGAATTTTGATACGGTGAATATATATGTATTAAGGAAATAGAGACAAAAGTATTGCGGTTTTCCTAAACCCTGTTTTGGTTGAGCGTGAGTTTCCCCTCCCCCTGCTGTAACTCGCCCTAGTGCGAGTGTCAGTCTTTCAAAACAACAAAAGCAGAGAGCCACGTTGAGTTGGGTTGAGGTGTTCGGCTCTCCGAGAACTGCACCCGGCGAATGTGATGGAACTAATGTTCGCCGAGTGGGAAGACGGAGAGAGGTTCTCCTTTGAAGACTCGGACCGTTTTGAGGAGGACTCTCTTTGCTCATTCATATCAGAAGCAGAAAGTCTTTGCCAGAACTGGAGAGGATGGAGAAAACAGTCTGCCGGTCCAAATTCACCCACTGTGAAGATCAAAGGTAAGGAAAGATTGTGTTTGTGTGCTGTCATTGTAATACGATCATCGCACCTTGACTTAGCTGCACGTTTTGACCTTAGAATGTATTACTACTTATGGACAACACTGTCACGTGACTTCCATGTCCAAAACCCCTTCCATGTCAACTTAGACCTATTCTGATAATTTATTTAAGACATAGATTCAAAATAGGAATATTACAATTGTTTTGCATGTACAAGCTTTTATGTGGCTCATTTTTTTATTATTTTTTTGAAAAAATTATAACCATATACAAAAAAGCCATCTGTCCAGGATCATGAAATGAAAAATAATGTAATTACAATTCACAAAACAAGCAACAGACAAAATAATACTCATAACCAAAGTAAAATGTAGAAGGGGACCAAATACCAACTTAAACTTTTGAAAGATCTGATAGGTGCTCAGTAGGGTCTAAGCAAAATTGTATTTTTGCTGACAGAACTTGAGATAACATTTTTGCATAAGTTCTAGTTTAACACACATTGGTGTCTATGAAAAGGTTGGTTACAGTAATTCTTTAACCCAAGTTGTAAAACTAAGATCTTGGAGATTGCAGAACCACTTTAGAAACAGCAGCGAGTGCAGTCATGGGGCCAGTCTGTCTTTCTGAAGTTCTTTATGCTACAGAAACTCCAGCCCGGCAAAGCCCTTGTGCATTTGTAGAGAGTTGTCAGCTAAGGACCCAATTCTGTGAGCTGAGTGTGTACCATTTATTATGTTAGATAACTTTGGGGATTTGGACAGGGAGGCCATGCGTATTGGTGGTGGTGTTTAGATTAAGAGTGAGTGAGAGTTGAGGGGGTTGGGTGGAGTATACCAGAGGGTTGTATAAAGAGCTTTGTCTTGTGCAGGTCACTGCCTCAGAGCAGTGAATTGTCTTTAAAAACACATTTGCTCTATCAGCATAATTCTGCTGATCTTGCACAGCCCGGTTGGAGACATCAAATCCCCTGCTTTTCATCCAGATCTGTTCTAAAAGTAAATCAGAGGTATTTCACGTGACCGGAGCTCATTTTCTTGGCGCAGGAACTGAGACATCACGTTTGCTGAGACGTGGCTGTTTATATAGCGCACTGTGCGCTTGGTGTCTTTGTTCTCTGGTTGTCGGGCAGTGGGTGGTGGGGTTTGGAGCAGTGGGACGGCAGGCCGTGTATGAGTCTGCCTCACCTATTCACTGACTAACAAAAGACAAAGCTGTCTAGCAGCCTATGTTAACTGTTCTGCTGTTGGTCACCATGGTTTAGTCAGCCAAGACTGGCTATTAGTGTGCCACCTGATTCATTGGGATCACACACACGTATTGTTGCCGAGCAGCTGTTTGTTGGCTATACTTTAATGAGTCACCTGTCCCCAGTGTAGTTTCTATGACTCCCACTGTCAGTCTGTAACATATTCTAGTGTTATCTTGTGGTCTGTGTAATTCATCACCTAGTTAGTTTACCATCTCGTTTTTGGTTTCAAAACGGTTGTTGGTTTAGATTGTGTGGGTGTTTGGTAATGGTGTGGTGGGATTTAACTATTTGATCAACACATTTTTATGCCCTTTCATTTTCAATGCTTTGCCTTGGTAGAATAATGGTTAAATAAATGTTATGTCATGTTGTTAATAGTTTTGCAGTTATGTTATATATAAGAATCATTCTTGTGATAATTCCTGAAAATGGCACTTTTTGCTCAGCTGTGCTTAACTGTGTTAATATATATGCATTTGTTAATACATGCATATTTCATTTACAGGTAAAACAATGAACTTCAATTCAGTTTGGAACTCAAAATGACAAAGCAAACTTTACAACATGTATATCTCTGGTAATAAATGCAGTTTGATCAGTACGACAGTCCAGCCATACAATAATACACAATATAGCAACAACAATGACATAAAAAGTTATCTACAGTGTATATTAAAGAGCACAGCACCCAAGCAGCCAAAGTAAACTGGGCAGGTTTATTCTGGGATGGGCTGCATGTTCTATTAGAAGGTCACTTTATCTGTCACAATATATATGGTGGCTTCTTGTACCTTTTTGTTTGATCATAAGGTCCTAGTAAAGTGGAGCTTTATGAATGGTCGCTGAGTAGTAATTGTAGGGTGTTACAGTGTTGTATAGAGTATGAAGTGAGCTATTAGGGTATTAGAACAGTGTCTCAGTGGATGTAATGTGAGATCTAGCTGTGGGGTGATGGCGTGCAGTGGATTACAGTGCTGTGGCTTCAAACTCTGTTATGATAATGACCTCCTGATGTTGGTTTTCATTTCAGATGGACCATATTGATATCTTATAAAGTACTTATGCGTCATTTAAAGCCCTGTATCTCATTACAGAAAATTACAAATTTGTTGAATCAAATCTTAGAAGCGCTGTCACCACATGACACAGGCAACCTTTTATAAATTAAAAAGCTTTTGCTACAACCTGTGGATGAATTGACTTTAGGCAAAAATAGTCTGTGAAGTTGAAGGAGTGTCTATTAGTCTGAGTGTTTTTCATACTTGCAGCTTGGCTACTCTTATCTTTTGTTGGATGAAATTGGGAACTTGAATCCAGGACCCTGCAGGATACTGGAACCCCCCCACCTCTCTGCAGACAGCATTTAGTCCCAGTTGGCAGCTGTCCTGTTTTCTCTCCATTTAGCCTTAAGTGTATATGAACAATCTGGCTTTTGAACAAAAAGCTTGATGTCTTGAACCTCAATTCTCGGTTCTCTTTAATTTAAGTGAAATGACTGTTGTAAACTACAGCCATTTTGTAAATATTGTTTAAACTTTATACCTGTGGTTCTTTGAATATTTTCAATTGTATATAACACAGATTTGCTATGTGATAGAAAAGCATCGATCAGGTTGTGCCTACACATATTTGTCTATTGATAACATTAATTTCACTCTGAGCATGTATTGCATCTTAGAAGCTGCAATGGAAAAGATGCTAATATGCTAATGCGCTAACAAAGACTCTGTATTTGACTTCCTCTATAGATGGACAGGTCATCCCTCTGGTGGAGCTGTCAGCCAAACAGGTGGCATTCCACATTCCCTTTGAGGTGGTGGAAAAGGTCTATCCCCCTGTTCCCGAGCAGCTGCAGTTGCGGATTGCATACTGGAGCTTCCCAGAGAATGAAGAGGACATCAGGTGAAACTCCACCCACCTTTTAACAGCTTTTTGTGTGTGCAAGAAAATACATTATAATCCCATGATTTTAAATGCTTGGAGTTTTATAGTGAGTGGAAGTGGAACACCGGATTACCTTTCAGATTCATTTTGAATGAGCTTTGCCAGCGCACTGTACGGTGTGACAAGATGTTGGATGAATGAATGATTGCTTTAATCTCCCTCATTTTTGGTCTTGGCAGATTATACTCGTGTCTGGCCAACGGCAGCCCCGATGAGTTCCAGCGTGGTGAGCAGCTCTATAGGGTGAGAGCTGTGAAAGACCCTCTGCAAATAGGTGAGAAGCTATAGACATTCCACACACATTTACTATGACCAACGGGCATCATTCAGTTATAATAGAGCAATTTTTCTCAAGGGAAAACACAGCACTCGACTGCATAATCATCAATCCTATTATCGGTTCACGCTTGTTCTTTTGTTGTGCAGAGACTAAAAAAAACAGTTCACCCACCCATCTTCACTGTTAAGTCATCTTGAGTGCTGGTTCTTGGCTCTGGTTAGCTCTAAATGTGTTTATATGGCCTGTGGAGTAACCAGAGGGATGGCACAGAAGGTTGAGTGTATGTGTGAGTGGTTTGAGCACAAGATATTGGAATGAACACTGTTATTGGATGGCATTCATTCACATGCAGTGGGCTGTATGATGATGCAGCTGGCCCGAACCTGCACACACACCCTCCAGCAATCTGCCTGCATTCCCATTAGCAGGGTATTTTAATTCCTCACTAACACTTTAAAAGGGTAAAACATTCCTTTTAACCAAGGGTCTCCAGTCCTCCTCCTAAAGGGCCAATGTCATGCAGGGTTTAGCTTCAACCCTAATCAATCACACTTGAACTGGGCAATAAAGGTCATCAGGATTACTTGGAAATTACAGGCAGGGGTTAGAGCTAAATTCTGCAGGACAGTGAAATTTCAGGAGCAGAACTGGAGTCGGGTGCAAACTGTACTTTTTCATTGTTACTTGTCAAACATGACCCCAGTTATAATCCATGTCACACAGTGGGATCTCAATTATCATTAACATTAGACTGTATGACAGTCGGGACCCAGAAAGAACAGGCACACGCACAAGTGTCTGGACTTTTAGGTTATCTGCATTTATAGGCTGAATTGAAATTGTGAGCAGTACCCACAACACGCTATTTACAATTACAGTTTTTAATAGTATTGCTTATAGTAATTTTATGATAGAGGAGTTCTAAGAGCGCAGCAAAAAGACCTTCTCTAACTGTCCTGGTCAATGAGTGACCAGCCACTGCGCTCTTAACCGTCCCTAAAGGCAAAATCAAACTTTCTCAGTCACTCTACCAGAATGGTCTGACGCAGAACAGCTGTACCTAAAAGAGAAGTGATTCCAAAACTCTCCTCGTTGCACTTTGTTTAACCTTGTTGTGAGAATGCTAAAAGAACCTTTAAACGATATGTCCAAACATCCTGGTCGCTGTTATAGACTTATCGGTCAGTTCAACAACCATTGCATTCTGGGATAGATTTTGAAACATCTTTAACAATGTATATTTATTTGTAGGTCATCATGTGTTACTAAGAGACTTTTGTGACCATTGTGTGCCTGGCCAGCTGTTTACTAAAATTTCAAAAAGACACAGCTTTGATACAGAGATAATCAGGATTGATTATGAAATTCTTTGGGCTTTTGTTTGAGTTCAGACAGCTGACAGGGGAATGTGGGTCAGGAATAAAGGAGTAGAGTGGTGCTTTTGGCACAGTCAGGTATACTGAGGGGAAAAAAGAGGTAGTAAAGTTGGCTTGAGGAGGCCCTGGATCTGGAACAGTGGTTATAAGATGAAACCACCCACTGCCCCCACCTCTGCTCTTACTGGCCAGAAGAGTGCTGGCCGCTCTCCAGTGGGTAAAAGCTTTTGGCCAACCCCCATATTCAACTGTCCACACACGCACACACATTTTTTGGACCCTGTCTCTCTATCTCAGATGTTTCTCATTTCCTGTATGGCCTGTGTACTGTGCAATACATATTCTATTATTCAATCCTACAACGATCAGCAAACTCCTTAGCTTTTAAAACATTGATGTTCCTCAAATATTTTTTTAAAACCTCCTTGTATCAGCTGAAGACACATGTAGGTTTGATGATTTGTTTTGAATTACTTTGGTGATGAAATGTGTTACTACAGATTGACATTTTATGTTTTATTGTTTCTTGATTCTCAGGCTTCCACCTCAGTGCCACAGTAGTGTCACCTCAGGCTGGCCAATCAAAAGGAGCCTATAATGTGGCTGTAATGTTTGACCGCTGTCGCATCACTTCATGCAGCTGTACCTGTGGAGCAGGAGCCAAATGGTGCGCCCACGTTGTAGCCCTCTGCCTCTTCAGAATTCACAATGTAAGGGATTTTAGATGCTACCATTGCACTGCGCCGTTTACCCTAGTGTATTTTTCCATTCCTTGAAAGGGAATGTTCTTCTGTGGAACACAAAAGAAGATACTTTGAGTCATGTCTTACAATAGAAGTCAATGGGTGCCACTGTTGTTTGGTAACCAACATACTTCAAAATATCTTCTTTTTTGTTCCTCAGGAGCAAAAAAGTCATACAGGATTTGAATGACTTGAGAGTAAGTAAATGATGAAAATATTTATTTTTGGGCAAACTATTCCTTTAAGAAGTAAATCAAAGTTAATATTGTTTCAATAAAGTTTTAATTTGTCAGTTGATGAACCGACTGTACTAAACCCAACCCCCCTCTCTCCCATGGCCTGAGGAAACATATCTCACTCAACACAACATATACAAACGCTTTAGAATATGCACAATGGCCTGCCTCAGATGGACATATCTGCAGGGAAGATACACATACAGCACATGCACGATCTGTCTCTAGGTTTTGTCTATCTGTGCTGAGTGACCGTGGGTGTGAGAGCACTGAGAAGCTTTTGATTAGGTTTGAAGCCTCCCTATTGAGTGAGGAGGGTGGAGGGATGGATCTGTGCGGTTGTGATATCCCCCACCCCCCGCAGGAGGCCCTGCCACAGTCAGATAGACCCGGTCGCCCGGTCCGTGGGTGGCGTTTAGTATTTGCATGTGGGCCTCTCACTTGTGCTGGCTGCCGTTTAGGGGAAATTGTAACAAACTTATTTTGCATAAACATTGACTTGCAGGGTTTGGTCATAAACAACGAATACCTAATTATCCTGTTTGGTTTCTATTAAATGTTGATTCTAGAAGTCTACAAAGCAGAAACACAGAGGAAGAGCTGGCTGAAGCTTTATAAACTAAAAATGATAAAGTCTATAACGTTTAAAACTGATAAATTGGGTAAAGTTCAGACGTTAACTCTGACACAGGCTCATATTTATAGGTGAGGTTGACTCTTATCTTACACAGTCACTTGACAAATAGCTTCCTGAATGTATTATTTTTAAGTCTTTCAGTTAAGTCACTTACATTTTACCATCATTCGGCCAACTTGTCCATTGCAAGCTGTTCCAGTGTTCAATCTGCTATTGTGAGGAGAATAAACTGTGTGTGCCTGGTTCTGCTATGATATGCTTCACTGCCATTATCAGCCACACGGGAATTTTAGCGTATGCAGTAAATCATTGACAGCTGAGATGTCTTGATATCTTGCTTTAGCATCTCTACAGTGGCAGCTTTGCGTGCTGAGGCTGGTGTTTAATGAGGTTACCTATCATTCCCTCACATCACAGCCTGATGTTCAGATGCTTTGCGCTTGACATTTAGCCCACCTACAGATAGTATCACAGAGAATGTCACAAAATTGAACGCATTCCTACCCCACCACTGCTGCAGATTATTTTAAAATGGGTTTTATCTGTTCTTAGTTTCAATATGACATAAAAGAGAGCTGACATTGAACTATGCTGAGGAAAAAATCTTCAACAGAAGATTCTGTATATCTCTCTTATATTGCTGGATTATGATATGCAGTAGCTAGAGTTCTGGGTACTGGTGTGTTTTTACAGAGTTCCTGTAGCTCAGCTGGATCCAATGAATAAAATGGCAGAAAAATATCTTGTTACAGGATATATGTACTGCTCAGCAGGCACAATTAATTGGGTTACATTTTAATGCTTTTTCCCAACTAATGGCACTACATTAACACAGTAAATTGACAGGCCTAGCATAAATGTAAATGTATTTATGCATGTGTGTTAGTCACTAGACCTCTTTTTGGTGTCTTAGACGTGCCCTTTAACTGTTTGAGTGGGCTTGTGTGGTTTTCACGACTAGTGAGCTGTCAGACTGTCCTCACAGCATTACTTGCATCTGTGCATCCCACTAGCTTAATTGTGCTAGTCAAAACGTGGGAACTTGCATTAGAAAACACTTACTGACCTGCATGGTAAAAACTAGAAATTGTCTTTTGTTTGAGCATAATGAAAATAATGTCTTCCAAACTGTTTCGGAATAGTAACCACAAAGATAATTGCAGGGAAATTTTTTAAATAATGCTGTATTTAAGGATGTTCTAATGACATAATACATGCAATTTGGTTATTTAGTCGATACATTTCAAATTTGTCATTTGCTGAAATAAAACTTGTAGGAGGTTTTGTTTTGAGTCCTTGTTAAATGTGTTCTACGTCTAGATTTAACCAGAAACTAACACTGCTATGTGTAATTAGAAAGTATTTGGTGTGAAAAGTTTATAAAATGGTCATTCTCATACTGTGGGGAAGTATGGACTTAAACTTTTGTCTCAGCCATGTAGCTTAGCCAACTCAGTGTGTCTTAATGGGGCATTGGCCAGGAATCTTAAACGTTTCCATCCTTCTTGTCCTCCCGGGTGCAGAAGTCCAGGCACATTCTTCATCCATTCTCCTCTCCTCCTCATCCTCTGGCTCTCAGACATGGCTGACATATTTTACTTCAGTAGCTCATGGCATGACCCCTGTGGGACACTCTGCGTTTACAAACCACACTGTGGGATAAGGAGAGAATTTAGTTCTGATCTCCTTAAAGCGTATCTGTCTGGAGCTCATATATTATTCATGGACCGTTTGCAAATGAGGGGTTTTCTAAACCTGAAGGGGAGGACCAGATGATGCACACTGGGACAGCCACCTGACGGGCTCAAAGCCTCCAGACACATTAAAAATGCACAGAGTGGTTGTTAATGAGCAGACTGCTTTAGATTTAGTTTGCTTTTGTGAGTGGGAATCAAGGCAAAAGTTTGAATAAGTTTTTTAACATCAACTTCAAATATCAGTGACTCATAATACATGCTTTTCTGTAGGCATCTGCAGTGTGTCTCCGAGCACCTGTGTCTGAGTCCCTGTCCAGATTACAGCGGGATCAACTTCAGAAATTTGCACAATACCTTATCAGTGAACTCCCACAACAGGTGAGCTATGCATTTTTTATTTGTTGTTTGTAGAAATGGATTGGTTCCCTGCTGCTTTTTTGAGCTCTAGGTTAGGGTCATGACCTCTCATG
Source organism: Ambastaia sidthimunki (assembly GCA_036877625.1). Taxonomy (NCBI): domain Eukaryota; kingdom Metazoa; phylum Chordata; class Actinopteri; order Cypriniformes; family Botiidae; genus Ambastaia; species Ambastaia sidthimunki. Next base: position 11,927 of record JAZGTK010008006.1, read on the forward strand.
GTCATAAACGGCTTGGAAATATCAGGGATATTTAGGATATTAAAAAGTTAAATAAATATCATGCAATTTTAGGGCTATAAAATAAATCAAATTTAATGTCAGAAAATTCTATGTTAAATATACTTTGTTCTAGTTATAATGATATACTTAAATATTTAAAATATTTCATCAGCTAGATATTGGTTTTTGAGTGCTTGTGTAGAGTAAAACCACTGAGCATTTTATTGAAGTTTTATACGATAAGTATAATTACATTGGGTCATTCATAAAGTCTGATATCGGACATGCAAATGGAAATCCACTCAGCAAACTAAGAAAACAAAACGGTGAAAAGTACCTTGGTCATGTGGAAAGTAAGAATTATGTAGCTTCCAAAATGGAGTAGGAAAATTTACCTGTACCTAAATTTACATCTTGGGCTGAATTGCGATTGGCTGGTTTTGTCGACAGATCTTGCCGACAGCTCAACGTCTCCTGGATGAGCTGCTCTCTTCCCAGTCTACTGCTATTAACACAGTGTGTGGAGCCCCGGGTATGCACTGACCTACAAACCACAATTAATAACTACACTATAATTTACTTTCTCATTTTCTGTGAAGCCATTAAGTGTGGCATGTGGTTACATTGTTAATCCTCATTTTTTTTGTCAAAATGATTGGATCCACAGATCCTACTGCTGGCCCCTCAGCCTCTGATCAGAGCACTTGGTATTTAGACGAGTCTACCCTCAGTGACAACATAAAGAAGACCCTGCACAAGTTCTGTGGCCCTTCACCTGTAGTGTTTAGGTAAAACCTTTTATAGCCAACCTTGTACTCGGTCTCAAAATCCCATTGCCATGTTCCTAAAACATTTCTAAATATTAAAGGAATAGTTCACCCAGAAATGAAAATTAGCTCAAATTATCACCCTCAAGGCATCCTAGGTGTAGGGTTGTTGTGTGTCTTGTGACTGCGTGTTTCATCATGATACATACGATGACTAGTTATGAGACGCGAGAGAACCAATAAGATTCCAATAAGAGAACCAATAAGATGTTGGCTGTACTCATTCATTTAGATGTTTACAATCAAACATGCTGTATTGAGCACTAAATACACTCAAAGTATTAACAGTTTTCTTTAAAATCATGCACACTATTAACTGGCAGTATATTATTTAATATAAAGTTTTTTGGAGCTTAAATCTTCCACACTATTCACTGTCAGGATGTTATTTAATATAACTCAGATTGGCTCATAGAAGAAAGTCATATACGCCTAGGATGCCTTGATGATGAGTCATTTATGGGCTAATTTTCATTTTTGGGTGAACTATTCCTTTAATTAAGAGTATCACATCAGCATGAGTGAATTACAACAGCAAGATAATGAGTATAATGTATTTTGTATATATATACGTCAGTAGGTTGGAATTAACAGTTCTTTTGGTCTTTCACTTGTTTTTCATAGTGATGTGAACTCTATGTATCTGTCATCCACTGAGCCTCCCGCAGCTGCTGAATGGGCTTGTCTGCTGAGGCCTCTGCGAGGAAGAGAGCCAGAGGGCATTTGGAACCTTCTATCCATCGTCAGAGAGATGTTTAAGAGGAGGGACAGTAACGCTGCTCCTCTGTTAGAGATCCTCACTGAACAGTGTCTCACCTATGAACAGGTGTAGAATCTCATTAAGCCACATCCCAAAGAGATAATGCTGTTAACCAATCAGAATCAACTATTCCAGAAAGCGGTGTGATAATGCCTCTTATGCTTTAATGACTAGGCTAATGTCAGCTGCTGTCTCTGTTCTTCATCCAGATTATTGGTTGGTGGTATAGTGTGAGGACATCTGCCTCTCATAGCAGTGCCAGCGGGCACACAGGCCGCAGTAATGGGCAGACAGAGGTGGCAGCTCATGCCTGTGCCAGTATGTGTGATGAGATGGTGGTTTTATGGAGACTGGCAGTGCTAGATCCAACTATGAGTCCCCAGAGGTGAGCAACTCAGTAGAGCTGATGAAAGTCAAAAGAGCTACTGATTCTTCTTTTCTGACACTTTCTGATTTACAATAACATCAGGTTAATAAACTTCTGAGGGTTTTGTTATTATTTGTCCTCACTTTGGCATGTGCTCATGTTTCCTAACTGTTTGTTTCTTCAGGCGTTTGGAACTTGCTGCCCAGCTAAAGCAGTGGCATCTAAAAGTTATAGAGATAGTGAAACGGGGCCAGCACCGCAAGTCCCTGGACAAACTCTTCCAAGGCTTCAAACCAGCTGTGGAGTGCTGCTACTTCAACTGGGAGGTCGCCTACCCTTTGCCTGGCATCACTTATTGCAGTGCAGATAAGAAAAATGCCTCATTTAGTTGGACCAGGGCAGTTCAGCAGCACCGAGGTGTTAAAGCTGGGACTACCGGGGATCCTCAAGAACCAGGAGGAGGAAGTCGCAGTGGAACATCAGAAGCCAACTCCTCCGATCACAAGTCACGGAGCAGCTCCCATGCTTCTCAGCAGGAGGTAGCTGTCCGCCCCAAAGAGACCATCGTGAGCAAAAGGAAAGGAGTGTCTGGGGTCAACAGCGGTGGGGTGCTGGTCCGTCTGGGTGGTGGAGCCTCTCTTTCACTCGAGGAGGGAGGAAAAGGCATGTATAAAGCCAGTGGCTCCTCCCCATCGTCTGGTAGCAAGGCAAAGCTAACGCAGAACAACAAGGGCTCATGTGGAAGTTCAAGCGGTGTCAGTGGGAAGCACCCGAGCGCTAAACGACGAACCAGCAGTGAGGACAGTTCTCTAGAGCCTGACATGGCAGAGCTAAGTCTGGATGATGGTTCGAGTCTGGCTCTTGGGGCAGAGGCCAGTAACACCTTTGATTTTCTTCCACCTCCACCTGAGATGCTACCTTCACCCAGCTCCCTGCTCCGAGAGCCACGCAAATACAACAATGGTAATGTTTCAAAAGATCGCGCCTTTGAGACAAAACGTCCAGGACATGTATCTTCGGCTGCTGATGCCCATGCCTGCTTCTCCAAGGAGAACTCCATACCAGACCCAGTGGCGGTAGCTATGGAGAAAGAGATAGAGGTAGAAGCTGACCTGGATGAGAATGGAGGCGACGAGGAACTGGTAGAAGATGCTCAGCCCTCTGCGCCAGTCACTGGCAAGGCTCAGCGAGGCTGTGGAGATGGAAGTGGGGCTTCAGGAGGGTCTCCTGGACCAAAGGCAGCTGAGGCAGTTGCAGGTGGGGATGCAGTGGGTGATGATGACTACCAAGCATACTACCTTAGTGCTGCATCCGAAGAGGGTGGCGACAGAGGGGTTGCAGACAGCAATCATGAGGAAGAACCAGACATCTTTGCTGGGATTAAACCTTTGGAGCAAGAGGGCAGAATGGAGGTTAAAAGACTGTTTTTGTTTTTTAAAGCACTTATGCACTTTATTTGACAAAAAGTTTCCCAGATTCTGATGGCATTCAAGCAGTGGTTGTTAATGCTGTTTTGCAGGTACTGTTCGCCTGTGCGGAGGCTCTCTATGCTCATGGCTACAGTAATGATGCATGCAGACTGGCTGTTGAACTGGCCCGAGATCTTCTGGCTAATCCACCTGACCTCAAAGTGGAGCAGCCGCAGACGAAGGTATCAAAATTGACAGTAGGGCATGATACCTACATTCATGCTAATGCCCACCTCTGAACTTGAATCTGTCTGTTTTTTTTTTAAGAGTAAAAAAAGTAGGGTGTCAACCACTAAACAGACCCAGGTGGCCACAAACACCTTGACAAAAGTAGCCTTCCTGCTAACTGTCCTGAGTGAAAGACAGGAGCTCCATAACCTGGCCTTCAACACTGGCATGTTCTCCCTGGAGCTGCAGAGACCACCAGCTTCTACTAAAGCTCTTGAGGTAAAGCTGCTGGTGTGAACATTTGTTTTTAAACAACAGCCTGAACAGTTCTGGATTTTATTGACCACCAGTACAATCAATATTTACCATAACATTAAACCATTTATTAGTATATTAAATATTTAGTAATGTGAGTATTGCCTAGAATTCCTCTAATAGTGTGTTGTCTGTGTAGTTCATATTTTGAGTTCTTCATTATTAACGCCAATAATACAAAAAATACATGTAATCTAATGCTAATTTGTACAATATACCCCACATACTGCATGTTGTAGTTTGTATAGTGTATGTTGTGTTGTATGGTGTAGTGTTGAATCTCTAAATTCTGAGGTCCTGTGCTCCTTTGTTAGGTAAAGCTGGCATATCAGGAGTCTGAGGTCGTGGCTCTACTCAAAAAGATTCCTCTGGGTCTTGTAGAAATGACTTCCATAAGGGACAGAGCCGAGCTGCTCCGTGATGGAAACTTCTGCGACTACCGGCCTGTGCTGCCCCTTATGCTCGCTAGCTTCATATTTGATGTTCTCTGCACCCCTGGTAAGTCACATGCTTTCCTATTTCTTCAATATTTTAAAAATGCTCTTTAAGAGCCCCAAATTCCCCATGCACATCTATCATTATTCTTTTTCTAACTCACAGTGGTGTCTCCCACGGGCTCTCGACCCCCAAGCCGTAACCGCAACAACGAGATGCCTGGCGATGAGGAGCTGGGCTTTGAAGCTGCTGTGGCAGCTCTCGGTATGAGTCAGTTTATGTGGAACTCACTGAACCACTTAAAACCACTGTGTGTTGTGTAAGACATTCTGTTTCAATCATCTCTCCCTCTCTGTCTGGTTCTGCTTGTTTCCAGGTATGAAGACGACAGTTAGCGAGGCTGAGCATCCTCTCCTCTGTGAGGGGACACGGAGAGAGAAAGGAGACCTGGCTCTAGCGCTGATGATCACGTATAAAGATGACCAAAGCAAGTTAAAAAAGGCAGGTGCTTTAAAGTTATACATCTAGATGACATGCAGATTTTTTAAAGGGCTTGTTTACTCACACTTATGCTGTCTACATAATGAATAGGAAAATAACTATAAAACCTTGAACAAGAGGTTTATGCTTTTTATGAATTGTGAGAAATAAACACACAGAAATAAACAGAAAGAAAGAAACTCCTGGCAAAATAATAATTAAAAAACTAATTCCACCCTGCATTGCTCTTACATTCTCGATTCTGATAATATCAACAGAGTGTTAATGTGTCATTTCTTTTTGTAGATTCTGGATAAACTCCTTGATCGTGAGAGCCAGACCCACAAGCCTCAGACTCTGAGCTCTTTTTACTCTAGCAAGCCAGCCACCAGCAGTCAGAAGAGCCCATCCAAGCACGCCACCCACAGTTCCAGTGGAGCCGGGGGCGGAGTGTCGAAGCACAGCCCTTCAGCATCATCATCCGCTGCGCAGGGCGTGAGCAGTGGGGGAGGGGCGGGGCAACAGGGGGCTTTAACAGGTGGGGTTCAGAACACGGCGTCAGGAGATGGCAATGCTGACAATAGAGATGCAGGTGAACCACTTCTACTTGAGTATCACAGCTGAACAAATTCAGGGAACAGTTTACTAAGAATGATTTGTGCCAGCTCGTAACGTTTATTTGTATGCATTTTGGTGCAGTTGCTTCTTTTGTGCTGGTTCTCAGTGCTCTGTATAAAGATATACAATAAAGATTCAGTACAATAAAAGATATATAATAAAGATTCAGTAGACTACCTATGTGATCTAACATACCTTACAGTGGCTGTACAACATGACTCCTGTATCGCTGTAAAAAGCCAGTAAATGGCGTCTAGACTGAGGCATGTTTGTGCCGAAAAGTATAACAATAATTTGATTTAAAGGAAAAGTTAAAGTAAATTTATTTTATAATTTACCCTCTTGCCATTCCAAAGGCGTACAAGTGACTTCTGCATAATGCAAAAGATATTTGAAATGTCTGACCGGTGAGCGGAAGTCAGTGGGGATCAAACCTCATGGTGTGACTAAAAGTAAATCATGACTGAATTTTCATTTTTGGCTGAGTTATTCTTTTAATAGATCTGGCGCAGCATCAGTTCTTTTACAAACTGAACTTGACAATGCCAAGAGAAGGGCTCTTTATTTATGCTGTTGGTTGTTGTCTAAGGTCCTTGTGGTTATCCTGTTTAATATTTATGTCTCTCATGCTTTCTGTTTTGGCAGAAGGTGCGCAGTCATCCTCCTGCGATCAGCAGAGCGAGACTGCACCTTTCAAGCCTGAGGGCACGGTGCCCAGTCGTCTGGCACTGGGGGGCCGGGGGGCATACGGCACACGCTGCTGGGGATCACCTGTACGGCAAAAGAAGAAACACACCGGTAAGAGACGTTGCATTTGATAATCAGACAGATAAAAGTGCTTATCTGAAGCAGCATCTGTGCTCTTCAGTCTTATGTCACAAAAAGGTCATGGACCACCTTAAAGATTCTTTTTATTATTATTAATTATCATTTTTATTATGCATAAAGAAATTTAAAAGTGTAATAAGTTTCAGTTCTCCTGCTGAGGTCATGTTTTTTCTGTTTTTGTTAGGCATGGCAAGCATTGACAGCAGTGCTCCAGAGACAACCTCAGACAGCTCCCCCACTCTCAGTCGACGCCCACTTCGAGGAGGTTGGACGGCTGCTTCCTGGGGGAGGGGTCAGGACAGTGACAGCATCAGCAGCTCTTCCTCTGATTCGCTCGGCTCATCGTCATCCAGCGGCTCACGTAGAGCTGGAGGAGGAGCCAGAGCCAAGAGTACTGACCCCAGCAGGTGAGTCAAGCCAGTGTCCATTTACCCTGAATGTCTCATTTAAGAGTTTAAGGGTTTGATTTAGCTTTTGACAGCAAAGGTTGAAGGTGTAACATTTGGGGATATTTCCACTCAGTATGGTTTTATTTGAACCAAATACAACCAATAAAATATAATTTAGTAGTT